>JAZHYW010001619.1:0-22029 GCA_037355805.1 Ixodes ricinus | reverse complement strand
CTCTCCTTCGGCGCGACGCCGCTGGGCGACAGTGTGGACAGCGCAATGCACATGCGTTCTCTCGGACGCGAAGGGCTGCTTGCGAGGTGTGAATATATCGCTGTAGGCGCGCTGCCTAAGACAAATGAGCTGAGTGGAATGCATTATTCCTAGTAAAGTATAAGTTGCGCAATCAATTGTATTTCGCTACGAAGACAATGACTGATATTTTTGTTTCGTTTTGCGAAAATTCACAACCGTTTTAACTTCTTCGGTTTCCATCGCAAAGGATACTTTCTTCAGAACTATTTGATGCTTAAGCTGAAGGTCAGAAACGGAAAGAGAAACTTCAGAACTGTTTAATACTTAATACTGAAGTTCAGAAAAAAGAAGACCTCCTGCAGCACCAGAAAATTTTCCTCTAAGGCTCGTCAAAATATTAGGTGCCAAGTGAAGCTGGAAGAAGAGTACACGGATGGTGAAACTCCCCAAAGGGGGATTAAAGCCCAGATCAAAACCGGTGTTGGCGCTGGATGGTGTTAACTAAGCTGTCTTTTACTTCAATAGCGTCTTTTGGATTCGGTCATCGTTGGGGGCGTGTTCCTCCAAACCGGAAGTCTCCCCTGGCTTTATCATCTCGCTTCCATGGCATAAGGGGTCGGTCATAGAGTTAATATAATGTAAGCTAGAGGTTCAGCTGACGCTAGTGTGCTATTGAAAATTTAAGCCGACAGCAACGAGTCAAAAGTTGACTTCCGGTAAAGGCATTCCTATGGAAAAATCGGGGGTGTTTTTTGCTCTGCGCTGAATTATAAGAGAAAATATTGCGAATAATTTTAACGTAGTGAAATAGCCTGCAACATCTCTCAATCCCAATGAAAATGTTGTTCAGTTATAGTGTTTGTCTTTCAAAATCAAGGAATAAAAACAGTGTGCCAGAAATAGCTTCAAATGTGTATTTATGCACACTGTTGGACACTGTTAGCACGAACTACGGCGTCGGCGGTTTTCTGCATGGAATATTTACTTGCCAAACGAACGAAAGGCATCCGGAAAACCATGAGAATGGGAAAGAACTACGCAGTAACACTGACTCACTAACTCACTTTGTATGTAGACGATCAAAATAAAGCGAACACCAAGTAGCTATAGTACGACTTGCACTGAAGAAGTATTGCTTTATTTTTTGTGCTCCACATATTCGCTCCGATGCTTTTCCTAACTTTGAAAATATTACCCGCACTCTCGAAATTTTAAAAAAATAGGAAGATACCAGAAGATAGGTGCTGAGTAAACACTGTCTGGCATAAGAAATAAAAAGAGACAACTTTCATCGCCCACGTACATTATTTTTTACGTTTTGGGGATTTTTAACCGAGCTTGTAAAGTTTCACGAAGGATTAATTTTCATATAATGACAGGGCTATCATATTAGCAATATATTACCATCAGCGGAATGCTGGCGCTTTGTGAACACACTCAACATCCATTCCGATTGTAATTCTTAGATTTGTCGCTTGTCCTTACACATCTGCAGTGGAACACAAGTTTGGGCCTGAATATAGCGGAGTTTGACGTCGTTAACTGATGCAAAAAATACTGTAACTAAACCCGGGGTCACACTGCTTATACTAGATCATACAAAAGACAGTCTGCATAGAAATTCGAACGCTAGACACCACGAGATTCGTGCTCCGAATGCCGCATGACAATGAGTTCAAGGACAGAACTTGGTAGCGGCATTGTTCCTACGGATAATGCTGCGACTGGTGTTTGCAGACTGTCTTTTTGTATGGTGTGTGAGCTGTGTGATTCGAATTAAAGCAATTACACTTCTATAATGTTAATAACGGGGCATACTGCTCGCTACGACCCATATAACAAAGGCGATCCGTGTTATTCTATGGAGCAGAGACAAAATACACGCGCGTTTTTCCATGAAGAATATGCAGGAGCACCGCGAAAGTAGAATGGTTGCTGTCTGCTTCAATTTGCATCCCGGAACTCGCGTTTTCACTATCGCTAGTTGAATAACTTTAGCATACATTATAACAGCCTTGTATAAACGGCGGTGTAACGTGATCAGGTGCGGGATTGGGTTTTTTCGCCGTACTTTTCAGTGAGCCTAATGTGAACAAGGTTTCGAAATAAGGACCTAAAGAAGATGACTGATTTTTTTCTAACGAATAATATTTTAAAAGCCTTCCATGAGAAGCCCATTTTTGCTTAAAATTTGAATTAATGAAGTGAAAATTACTTTGGTTTATGACATCACAACTTTATACAAAGCCCCTCCCCCCTTCCCCATCCTCCCCTCTGACACATAAATTAACCCCTTTTTGATGTCTGGGAAGTCTCTTGAGCAGTTGAGAGCATTGGCTTGCTTTTAATACTAATTTAAGAAAAAGGGAGCGCGGAAAGTTCAAGGGTGTGTTTGTTGAGACGTGAGAAGCTTTGATTTAAGAAATACGGGAGCGACTTTTATGGGACGAAGACTGTTGCAACCTCTAATTGAGAAGAAGACGTGACGGTTTTATTACGTTAAATAATATTAATATTCTTCTTTAGAGCCAACAATTTAGCTTATGCGTTATCTGAGGTTTGACACACATATAGAAAAAAATCTCATAGCTTAATGTTTTATAAAACAAAATTGACAGAATCCCGCATATGGCTTGTAATCCGAATTTGATTTTTGCTGTTGGAATTTTGAGGGTCCAGCCGATCTTGACGTCTTTTTTGCCTGCCGTATTCGGTCAAAATTTGAAAATATGCTCCTATTTTATAAATACTCTATACTCTATTTATTAAACTATCTATATACACATTAGCAACAGTCCTTTTAACGATGTTCATGTGTGCTGCTATAAAGCGAATTACATTCACTTCTAGTGGCTCATGAATAATATTAACAAAAAATATATCGATGGCAAATAAATGATTTGGCCATTTTATATGTGTGCATCTAAGGCGCAAGAGTTTAGTACTTGCCTTTCCGGCTGAATAGCTGAACCCCCTCTCAGGTGCGTTGCTCTGCCCTTCGTATGTGCTGCCTTCTGTGTGGAAAACAACAACAACTAAAGTTTAGTGAATTTGTACCGGCCGTGATTGTAAGGCCACTTTGAAAACAATATGTACATATATCTTTCATTCTTGAAGCGAATAACCCGAAGAAAATAAACAACATAAAAACTGTCGAATTAGGACGTGCTGGTAATCTTACAAATAGAGCCACTCAGTAAGCTATGTTTCTCGGAGTAACGACGCATTAGTCGACGTCATTGCTGAAACAATACGTTGCCAGTTCTCTTGAGTTCCACCTGAAATTTGAAAAAAAAAACGGTTTTGTTTTTCAACACACACACACACACACACACACACACACACACACACACACACACACACGCACACGCACACACGCACACGCACACACACACACAACACATCAACAAGCACACACACGCACACACACACACGCACACACACACACACGCACACGCACGCGCACGCACGCACGCACGCACGCACGCACACACACACACACACACACACACACACACACACACACACACACACACACACACACACACACACACACACACACACACACACACACACACACACACACACACGCGCACGCACATACGCACACACGCGCACGACAGAGCGCAAGGAATCGTCCGATCTACCTGACTCCATATCTAAAGCTTAGAACAGCTCAATTCCGAACCTTAAATATCGCTAACCGTTGCTCGCTCTCCGCTGAGCTCCAGCATGGCGGCGCTCACAAGAAACAACGATCGAGTGTCGATACTCTACGCGTAAATTTTATAGTGACGCCACAGACCAACTCAACTCTCTGACGTCACGCCACTCTGGTTTGCGCTGCCCGTGGCGCTGATCCTGCGCAGATGCTTCGCCTCGGGCGAACCTGGTTTCTGCGCACGCTCACTGCCCACGCCCGGTGTGGCCAAACGCGGGCTGGCTCGTAAACTTGGACTTGGTCGATACTTCGCCTCACCTCAGAGTCAGGGCAGCCGACGCTACGAACTGATGGGACCAATCAGGACTGCATCAAAAGCGAACCAGCGTGGTAATGTTCGTCGTGGTTCGTGTTCTGTCGTCGCTGACCCAATCATAAACATCAGGGCACAGTGACTTTGCGATTTTGACGCCGTTTGATTGGTCCCGGTACTTCGGAGCATCGGCTGCGTCCGGACTGAAGCTGAAACGAAGTATAATTACAACGATAAGCTGAAAGTAGCAACAATGACGAAGACGGGTGAAGACATCGTTCTGGCTTTGTGTTCTGTGTTGCATTTTACGGCGATGTTATTACAGCGATAGCTGTTATGCGCCTGTTCACCTGCTTCGTCCAGACGCAGCCGATGCTGCCAGGTGCCATGACGAATCGGATACAGCGTCAAAGCGGCACAATCGCGGTGCTCAGTGATATTTCTGTCCGTGCTCTATCATCGCTGGAACCAATCATAAACAAAAGAAGGCACAGTGACTTGCCCCACTTTTGACGCTGCTTGGATTGGTCCCGTTTTCGCATCGGCATCCGCTGCGTCTGGACGGAGCGAAACGAAGTAGCAGGTAGGGAAACTTCGCGGTTTCGTGCACGTCACGACCGCTATCGTCGCGGGTGCTTCGGACCTGCACCGAAACATTTCCCACGGGCCGCTGATAACGATAAAAACAAGGCGAGGTAACTGTAGCAGGTCATGCATGGTAGCGAGACAACAGGCATGATTGGTAAGACGGTCCCCGCCAGGCAATCTGGATACGCACCGGGATGGGTGCCCATGACCGCAATTCGCTAAGGGGCTAGAATTAGAGATTACGGATAAAACTGCCTTAAAAGTTTACGATGCGTGATTTATTAGAAAGCCAAGTGCGTTGGTGCCCCGTCAACGCACCTCACAGATACAGAGGCTTTATTTTCGAAACGAATGCCACAAAGATGGTAATACTAGTCTGTGTTTGTTTCAATAAACTTTCATTCGAGTGCGCTTCGTCTCTGTCTATCTTCCTGTCCCTGTTTATCCGCGCTTCTCGTTTAGCACGTATCAATATTTGCACGCGAAGTGACGTACAGAAAACACTCTTCCTTCTTAACGCAGACTGTTGAAATGCTTCTCTATTTAATGCACCCTCATGGGTTACAAACCGTTGTGGCATTTTCGTGCGCTGTTTTTTCTCGGTTTATATACTGAAACGCCTACGCCATCTCTGCGGTGCGCACTTGCACCTTGACCATTCATTTGGTCCATCGACTCCGAAATGACACTTTAGCGGCTCCGACGGCACACCTCCCACTGTCGCTGTGTTTCACCTTACAGGTTGTGCAAGTGTTTACAATTTTGTTTATTCTCGCGAGGAATATTTATATCGATATTTTTTTTATTTGGACAACCGTTTATTTTTATTTTTACTTTTTTCCTTACTTTTCCAATTTTCTAATATTTGTTTTTTATTATTTCGGTTTTCGGTATCCTGCGATTTGAAATCCTTCGTACGGCTACAGCAATAACTTACTCACGTTGGCTTCTGTCTTGACCGGAAAACACGGCAACATTGAATATTTGTTTTGAGCCAATAATGCCAGTAATTTCTCTTTTTGTCAACTGCCCGAGGAAGAGTGAACGATTGGAGTGGTCTCTCTTCAGGACCGACGCTCCCGCGCAATACCCAGTCTAATACAAAAGTGCACCCTGTTTACTTTTTTCTTTTCTGTTTTAACAACATCTTGTGTATTGGAGTTTCTCATAGCAATCCGAATCGACTGAAAGTATGACCGCGAGCGTTGTTTTCCTTTTTATTCGAAAATTGTACTCCTTATCGAGAGTAATAATATTTTGAGCCTTTGGAGTGAACAGGCAATAAATATGCTTCAGTGCCAGGCGTATCTGGTACAATAATAGAACGTTTTGGGTCACCCAAGTGTTTACCTAGGATGCGTGTCGCCAAATGTTAAAAAATAAAGAAAAGCTTAAAATAGACTAATATTTTTCGAGATAGGAATAAAGTCATCGGGGCACGTCAAATCCCTAGGTTAAGGAATAGTTTGCGAACTAAGTACCGAATGTTACCTAATTATTATTTTGTAAATATGTGTCAGCTGGCACATTAAAATCAAAGATTTGTATCCCATTGTCAAAATAGGCCATATAAATTACATTCGAGAAAGCTAAATTATGCTTTATACAATTCCTTAGAGCAGCGGATGCATAAGTTAATGATTGGTCAGGCACCTCTCTCCAACAAAGCATCTCGCGCAGAAACACCCCTCCCCTCCCTCCCTCCTTCCCCAAAGTATCACTATCCACCAGTGTTGAAAAATGGGCACCCTCATTCCATTCCGTTCCTATTCCATTCCGGGGAATCGGAGTTTCCGAGATTTCCATTCCTTTCAACTCCTCAGAATCGACACACTGAGCCCATTCCCACTCCTGGAATGGCTGAATTCCACAATTCCATTCTTCTAGATCGTAAACATGAAAAAACGGCCATTGACAGTCACATTGTATTACTAGAAAAACGCAGCATCTAGCTATTAACATCAAACGCTGAGACGACTGGGAAAATATTGCAGAGCCCGTCCACATCACGTGAAGATGGAGAACCAGCGGAGCTGTTATATTTACGACAACTTTACAACAACTTGACGACAACTATACGACATCTATACGATCTATATATGATTGCAATGAAGACATGTACACGAATTTGTTGTTTAATTGTCTTTATTTAATTCTTAGTGACTAAAGTAATCATTGCCTATATGGTCACTATGGCAAACCGCCATTGGTTGTATTTTGACTTCGGATACGTTCGTGCTAAACGTGAGATCGTTACTCGTTCTGTTGTTGGCCGTTGGTAAACGCGTATACGTGTTAGTATACGACTATTTTAGGTTTTACCGCGACTTAGGCTCTATATCAGCGATGCTGAGAAAGAGCCCAAGTCTCTTTATCAGCATTGCGGAAGCGAAAGAAGGGAAGGTTAGATCGGCGCGTTGTGCCCTCAGCCTCGTCACAGCGCATTTTTAGCTGATATAAGTCGGTGACCGTAGATGTTAACAGGGGGTCAGGATCTCACTATCTAATAATGCCAAGGAAGGCTGACTCGCGCGGGTTGTCCCCTTTTTCATTTATACTTGCCACGACCATTCGGAACAAAGGAGCGCCGTTTAAACGGGAGGTTTTGTTAACGTCCATGAACGCATTTTTTTTCAGATCATAACACAAAACAGCTTTGCTGTAAAAGTATGCAAAAGATTTCTGAAAGCTCTCATTCTACTAAGCCGAAGGGTGGTCGCACAAAGCGCTTCGTGGAACTTGGTGTCACTGCAGACATCGATTGTGCGATCAAGCGTAAAAAGCTCGAGAGTCGCAAGAAACGGTAAAAAAGTTAAAACCAACGATTTGCTTGGCAAACAGACCGTATACTCTCCTTATATACATGGTTAGCGTGTTGTCTGTTTAATAAGGCCTTAAAAATGTCTAACGGTGAGTGGTGCAAGAAGACATCTTCCTCTCTGCTTCGAGTATACTTGCACAACAGCAGTGCTAGTGCGCCGTTAGAAGCGACGCCGCGTACACCTGCCCCAAATGACTGCGACAAGAACTGAAAACCGCTGATAAAGTGCAATAGGTACACGGCGCCAGCACAAGCGACTGTAGCACCATGTTATGGAACCTGTCTTGGAATGTAAACCTTTCCGTTTGCTTTGCGATTCTCGCGATTTCTTAACATATTTATTCTAATTCTTTATTTGTGTTCCACGCAAACACTAAAAGATCAGTTGGGTTGCAACTTAAAAGCAGGGAGACGAACCGGTCAATATTTTGGTTAAGTTTGGGTTCTGGTTTGGTAGTTTCGCACTTTGTTCCGGTTCGGTTCTGCATATTTAGTAATGATTCTGAAATAACAATTTGGGTACGGGTTTCACCAAGCGCGAACCAGTTGAAACCGGTCGTAAAAAAATATCCACAACTCCCAGTTGTTAACAAGAAAAAGTCGAGTTCAACACGGCGTTATCTGCATTTAAAGAAAAACTAGGTCATCAGAAGCCGTGCTGCGGAAGCGAGGACGTCAAAACAAATATATGCTTAATTTCATTTTGCGATCTTAACTTTTTAACGCAAACACCACTTTTATGATAATTACGTGGTTAAGCAGGTGCTTGGAAACTATGAATGTACAGTACTCACATGTGAACTCAATCAGCCAGCACGCACAGTGACTGTTGTTACCCAGGGTAGATGAGAAATTTAGCCAGTGTAATAGGACTGCTAGGCTAAGGTCTTTACTGGCTCACGCTGTACTAATACACGACCACACGCCGGTACGATGCTTATCCATATAGAAACGGCAAACTTCTCCCGCCGCACGCCCGAACGACTTGCTCGAACGACTGAGTTGAAGAGAAAGACAGCGAAGGCCACGCGAAAGACGATTAAAACAAACAAAAAAGGACAAATATTCAACGTCCAACTTGCTGTTTCTAGAAAACTCACACGAAAAAATTCAAGCAGCGTCCAGGGCACTGGGCGACTGGCGACCTGCGCCACAGTGTCGCGCTCGTCGCGGCTTCGCCTCTGGGCGCCTCCAGATCTCGTCACAGCAGAATAAAAGCGCTGACAGACGTCAACTTGTTTCCATTTTGATGTTGTGGGCGGTCCTTTAACGCCCCCTCCTCGGGTGGACACCACAGACTGCCTAGGTTAACTGTTTATTAGCCCAACAATGTTTACGCGGCAAGCCTCACGTCAATGTGCAGGCGGTCGACGGGCGGCGGGCAAACGTCGTCATGGGAGGCTGCAGCGGTTCCGGGCAAGTGGCCGCGTTGGTTTCAACGGGCACTGTCGTCCAGGCGGGCCGCAGCTCCGGCCAGGTCGCCGGTTGGTTCCCCATGTGGATGGGGGGGACAAAAAGGGTCTGGTAAACCCTAGCTTTCCCCGATGGAGGACGGAGCCCCTGAGGCGGGGAGCGCGACGTGTGACGTAAGGCGTGAGGACGTGGGGACGGCGTGAGCCCGCATGACGTGGAACGACCCAAATTACATGTGTGGACGCATGACGTGTGACGACCTGAACTGCAAAGGGATGGAAGTGTGACGTGAAGCGTGTTGACATGTGGGGAGTAGGGCGTGGAGTGGGTGACGTGAGATCGAGACAATACACGCGGTGTGACGTTGCGTGTTGATCTGAGTCGAGGCATCCAAACAAGGGGAAGGCTGTCATAAAGGTGGTGCCTCTCGGTCTCTCCAATTAGGGAGGGCCCCCCAGACGGGGGGTGACCTCCAAGGGAGCCGAGGGATATAGAAGTGATCACTGCGACGGGGCTGTGTGGTTCATGGTTGCCACTCAGTGATCGTCGGACCCGCTGTGAGGCACGCTCGTGTCCTAGTAGCGGAGTTGGAGGTGGGTCGGGCACTTGGGTACTTTTAGTACCGGTTGGTTTTCCCGGGCCGTTCCACTGGCTGTCCCATATTACTGGTTTCATTTATCCCCCTTAACTTCCAATTGGCTTTTACAGAAATTACCAGTTGATCCAAAGGATCCAATTCATTTTATCTCAAATTGGCTTTAAATCGGCTGTGCCCTCGAGGCGGTACCGATTGAGGCATCTTTATTTTTCTATCTTTTTAGCAAAGCCTCGCTCTATCAAATGTCAATTGAAGCCGGGCAGCCGTTGTTCGTCCCGCGCAGCCGAGAGCCCTAACCGTCGTCTCCACGTCCCTTTTGTAGCCTGTCATCTTCTGGCAGCGCCGCTGTGGCCACGAGATTTTCCACTTCGGCGACGCCCCTTGGGTGTTTTCGCCACATGGCATCAGCAGCGCACGATGCGGTGGGAAGGAACGTGATGGGTTCCCACAATGTTTATGTTCGGCTTGCTTAGCAGCAAGAAAAGAAAATACACACACGCACACAAAGAATAGCGCTTTAGTCTTTCGGTATAGGCAGACCATCTCAATTTCACTGCAATGGACGCCACGACCTACACGAACCAATCAATAGTTTATAGCTTGTCTCATAACTTCGCGCTTCCCGCGTCGCTGCTTCAGACCGAAAGGACACGTGACACTCTCTGAGCTATGAATTGGCTCCGGTGGCTCATAGCGTCCTTTGCGGTCCATGGTAAGGTAAAGAAAACAAAAGTGTAGAAGTGTACGCCTCTCTTACCGACGCCAATTCGTGCTGCACATGGACGTGAAATACACCCCTTTGTTTTGCTATTTTTTAGATGTCTCCATGATCGTCGCTGCCGTTTGGGTAATTAAAACGAAGTCACTGACGCTACCATCGCGAATATTTAATTGACTTGGCGCCGCCACCTGCAAGAAGGTGCAACTCACGTTTGGTTGCGCCAAACCCTTCTCAATAAACCGGTAACCGCCATATGAAATTACAGTTCCGTTCCGGTTCGGGTTCAATATCAACTTTTTATTTGTGTCAAAGTTTTGTTCCGGTTCAGTTGAAAATCACGGTTTTGCTCCGGTGTTCGGTTCAGGTTCAGTTCGAGATCTTGGTTAAAAGCTACATGCCGTAGCACATGAATACAACAGCCGCTTTGTCGTTCTCGTGGCGCCGGGAACGACATTTTGTCTGTCTGCAGCTCTTCAGTTTTGGTTGCTTCACTGAGGGCATGCTATTTTCATCCTCGAAGGAGCATAAGCCAGTGAGACAATCAAGCTGCCAGTCACCTGCGGCGCAATTACAGTATGCTGTTTGAAGAGCCACTTACCATGCGCTAGCGAATTGCTACCATCAGCCCGTAGGCCCTAGATGATAATCGACACTGGTCACATAATAACTGAGCCTATCCTATTTCCACTTTATTCCAGACAAAAGGTATCCAATTCCATTCCCATTCCATTCCCCCGGCACTGCCGCCATTCCATTCCCATTCCATTCCGGAGTCGTGAAAATGCGGAATGATTCCGGAATCATTCCGATTCCTTAGTGGCGACTCCGCAAAACTACTCAGCAACACTCACGTTTGACAAATTTCGTGAGCCACGAAGGTCTTCAAGGCCTCGTGTTCTCCACTTACCGAAAATGTGATTGGGGCATCTAATAAGACAAAAATTTTCAGCCTTTCCACTCTGGTGAAGAAGGAAGACCAGCGAAGCTGTACTATGGTGGAAATAAAGTAATGGCCGGCCACCAGTCGGCAAGCCAGAGTGGAAAGGCTGGAAAGGTTGCCGCCATCTATGAGCGACGACGGCAGCCAGACAACCGGCAAGCCGGCTGTCTGGTTGTCGCAGTCGCTTATAGATGGCGGTAGCTGTCCGAAGTGTTCTGTCGACATTTAATCACTGGCGGACACGATTCTGGAGAAACTAGCCCTTAACAACTCCGCTGTAAAAGGTAATCCGGTGATATTCTATTCGAAGTAAAAACAACAGCATAATGTTAATATATTTTTCTAAATGTAGATCTCAGTCTCCACTGCATTTTAAAAATAAACTTTCCTAACTTTCTTAACTGCAGAAAAAAGAAAAACGATTATTGAAGGGTTCATGTCCCCCAGTCCTTGGAATCTGGCGCATCACCTTCAGTCCAGGCGGGCCGAAACAATCCACTAAACGCTTGGTACAGATAGTCTATCTTCACTATCTCCCCAATTCGGTCAAAGCTGGCTAGCTTCAATATAAGGTCCATTATTTTATGTCGAATCCTCAACGAAGCTTTTGATGCTGACGTGTCGGGCCTAGGCAGTGGCGTCAGAAGTATGCAAAAAGAGGGGCGCTGATGAAAGAAGAAGAATTACCTGTGATCTTGAATTTAATTTAATTTATTTCGATTTCATTTAGACACTAGGTCAAGGGTTACAGGATAAAAGGCAGGTTGATTCTGCCTGACGTGGCCCTATCACCAATTTACACTGCTCAGCAGGCAAAACAAAAACAATACACATTAAAGAAGTCCAAGAAGATTCAGTAGACCACCTACAACAATCAGAACAGCATATTTTGTACAGAGATTAAACAATCGTCATGTGCTTGTCTTAGTACTATGAAAATGAAAAATAAACAAGCAATACAACTTATAAGCAATGAAAACACTCTCTGAAACTATTCAGTCAACATGACCTGACACGAGGTACCGTTTCAGACTATTTTTGTACCTATGTATTGAAGCACAGTTTGAAATCATTTCCATAACGGCTGGATGTTTGTTAAATAAATCCGGTATTAAGTATGGTAATTGGAGATATTTGGCCTTGACCAACCTATTCCATGAGAGCCATGTCGAAGATTCCATTGTGTATTATTAGGAAGAAGTGCGTGAAAAAAAACGCGACTGGTCACAAATTGTTTTATAATAGATATGCATTCAAAGTTTAACAAGGAAGAGATAACTAACGGTAAGAAAACTGCGTAAAAAACGCAAAAGAACTGCTGTGTGGTCAGTACGCGGCAGGTTTTCTTACAACGTACTGCTTTTCTGTTTTTTTTTTTTTGAATATAAACAATTTAATAACATTTGTTTTAGTCCCTGGACCCCAAACTAAAAGAATGTAACGGAGGTGAGGGTGCACTAAAGTATAGTACAACTGATGTTTTAACCAGAATGAAACCGTCAATTTTTTTGTATAAAATATCCATAGGTCCACAGTTGGTGGCATGAATTTTATCTCTAGGAGGCGTCCAGCTTAGATTTTCTTCAAAAGAAGTCCTAAGAATTTATAGACCACGAACGAATTTTATTTCTTTCCCAACTAGTTTACTAGAATTATTTAAAATGTCTGCAAGGGCGATATTTCCTCCTGCTTTCATGTTCAGTCGTCACTGGACATCTGTCATGTTACCGTCCTGGCTGTGAAACTTGCTCGAAGCGCGATACCACTGATCATTGGGCTACAACATCAGCTGTGTTCTAATAAAAAACCATACCAGCCGTTAAGGAGACCTAAAAAGATTTAATATAGCTTTGTAAAACGAAAAGGCCAATTGAAACCCATAAAAACGGCTTTACAACGAAGTGATTCCAAACGGCTCCAAACTTTCGTTTTATGAACACATTTCTAGCGCCTTAATCTCGTAAGTCGGCTGTAGTCACTAAAGCCAGGAACCGCATATAAAATGAAAGACACGAAAGCCTAAAGACAAAATTGTATGCGACATTATTTTTGAACGTGCAGCCTTTGCAAACTAGGTTGTTATTTGAGCGGCCGTTCTTCCAAATGCAAATTGAAGATAAACGGCTCAGTACAACTGCAACTGCAACACAATGAGAGCGACGTGTGCTGTTGGTTTAGATTCGACGCGTAAATATCTATCCTTAGAACTCGTATTTTGTACTAAAGAATTATCCATTTCAATGGTCTTTTTTGGGTTAGCAAAACAATTCCGATCGCACTCACAAACCAACGCCGCGTGCAAGAACATCCTAATATATGTCGTGTACACATACACCTAACTGTTTTCCACAATCTCCTAATTACGGCAAGCGCCGATGAATGTGAACAAAAATATGATTAGCGTTGAAGTTTGTTTAGTTGTACTACATACATGATCAAAACAAAAAGAGCGCGAAGACGAGGACAAAACAAGTGGTGCCTTATACCGTCATCACTCATAACGCGACGTGGCGCTGTGACCTTACGTGGCATCATGACGTCATGTGGCACCTTGACGTCACGTAATAGCGTGACGTCAGTAGCGCCGTGACCTCCCGTGACCTCGCGTTACGTGACACTACGAGGTCCCGTGACACCATAAAGTCACGTGCCACTATGACGTTACGTGCTGGCCACAGTGGATGAAAAACGCTTTGTTTGGGCGCCAGTCTGGAAACCGGGGGTACGCGTCAGCAAGGCTTGACAATCAGACGATTCACACACAGCAGCAAGATGGCCGGCGCCCGGAGGCCGTACTTACAAACGTGTTTAGTCAGTGACAGTGTAAAGATACCCTGCGGAGGTTTTCGAGATCGCCTAAAGATGGCGATAACTCACTCTGCGGGTTCTAAGCATCCTATAAATTATAACGATGCACGGCTGATTTCCCTATTAAAAGAGTAATTAAAGATCGAACAGACCGTGGTCATATCCGGCGATAGGAGGAGCATTGTTCCGGCAGCCAGGACGACATGTGACCTCTGAAAAGGAAACATTTCGTTGAGATCACAAACGCTGTTGTTACAAAATGTGTATGCTTTTGTAGACGATAAAAGCAAAAAAAGAGTAGACGAAAAATGTATTTTTTTTGCGGAGAGGGAACATAATATTGCAATATTCATCTAAAAGAACGCACTATTATTTTATCTTTTTTTTTTTTTGAGCGGGGGGGGGGGGGGGGGGGGGGCTTGTCTTTTGACGGAATGATGTGTCCGGTAGTCAACTCTCGAGCGCTCACTCGCTGGGTTGAATCATAGTCCGGGCTGTATGGGCAACGAGCCCTGGGCATTCGCGATATCACTCCGCGGTTCCACCGATTGAAAACGCGAGGATCCTTCGATTGCCATTGATTGACAGAAGTCATAGTTTTGGAACATGCTCCTCTCATCGCCGGAGATGACCTCCATGTGTTGTAAACTTTATTTACGTTTTTAACAATAGAAAGAAAAGAATGGACTGCGTATCGTCATGATTTATGAATTTCTAGGATGCTCGAAGCCAGCAGTGTAAGTTATCGCCATTTTTAGGCGATCTTAAGAACCTCGCCAAGGCACCATTAAAAACAGCCTGAAGAGAATTTTTTTTTAAACTGTTTGTTTTGAGCAGGCGTGCCAAGAAATTAATTTTACGCGAAAAAATTCTTTTAGAGCAATATTGAGGGGATGGTCATACACTCTCTCCACCTCAGCGTGATGGTCAAGCCTACCCAGCTTTTCTCCACGCGGCCGAAATGCCGAGGAAGAAAACATGTGGAAAGGATGTGGCTACCGAATAAATTGCGCCTCGCGCCGTCAATATGGCTATTTTTTTTTTCGCGTCAATCTAATTTCTTGAAACGCGTCTCGCAACGAGACTGTTTAAAGAACTTTTCTTTTTCTTTTCAGGGCCTTTTTAGGAGTAAAGTGGAAGCTCCTCCCACCTCTCTTTCACTTTAGGCAGAGCGAACACTGGAGGAGGAGGCGACATCCTCTCCAGCATTCGCTCTGCTGATGTGAAAATAAGTGCGAGGAACTTTTAGGTTACCTATCACAGACTATACGTGAAATGCCCCCGGGGATAATACGGAGAACATGGTTAAAAATCGCCCAGCTTACTCGCCCAGCTTTCTACTCTTCCATAATGCGGAGAAATCTCTCCAACAACGGCCCTCGTCGTCATTAGCCGGCTTCAATGTCACTTCACTGCACAAAGGGTTTAATTGAGGCGAAGCCCCTTTTCAGTTGAAGCTCTCCCGAGCATTTGGTAGATTGCGTATAACGCTCCTTCCGCCTCGAAGTAGTGTGGAGACAGTCTTATACATATCCAAACAGACAGCAGCTGTCAGCGCCATGTTTTCACTCACCCTCTTTCCTCACATTACTCGCAACGGGACTCGGGACGCCAGCAGAAATCCGGAGATCCTCGGGGATTGTCGTGGATGTCAGTCCCACTCGGAGGAAGGAAGCGAAGAAAGGGCCGCCCAGAATCCCCGCTGTTATTGGGTATCCCCTGGCCTAAGCTTTTCGCGTTGGTTGTCAACTGCACGCTGAATACTTGGGACAACGCGGAGGGTGCCAGGCAGATTGTAATACTCTGCATCCGCTTCGCTTCTATTCGCGTCTCGTGTTCTCGACAGATTGCGATGTCTTTAGGGGGCTTAATATAATCGGAACTTCAACCTATACCCGCACAGAAAATGGTTATAAAGCGAATTTTTCCAGTGACCGTAACTGCACTAATATTACATTTGGCGATGAATAGAACTTGGAGTCGAAATCGGATTTGTAAGGCGACTCGGCCGCACAAAGAATGCTATTTCACTGAACGTTATGAAACCCCACAAAAATCAGACGCTAAAACTCTTAAAAAAAAAAAAACGCATGCGCAAGGAACGGCAGGTACTGACTGGCGATTGACACAGATAACGTTTGGTGTTATATAAACCGCCGCGTTACAACGCCGGTAAGATTGTATGATACTGTATGATACGTCAAATTTAAATGGCGCCTGTCGTGTTTTGTGGGCGCGTTTTTTTTCGCACTGTTTGATTTTTATTTTACAAGTACAAAAGTGATGAAGCACGTGGACGAAGTATCGATCATCTGGGTTTTTTTCGACCGAATGTGGCAATTTATATTTCAATGTTTGGAAAACAATTTACGACGATCCCCCCCCCCCGTATTACCTTTGTTTTTTAAAGGACTTTCGATACAATCGAGTGCCCACCCTGCTTTCCAGGCGTGTTGGATGTTATTAACAAACCTCTCAGCCGCGCGACCAGAAGTTATAAAAAGCTACATGAGATTATGTCATGCCTTTCGAGACTCGGTGAAAAGGTTGCAGGAGAATAGTTCTTATCAACCAAATGGCTCGTGGTATGACGTCTTGTGGAAGGCGATTTTGATTACCTTTTAACACAAGGCACGTCGGCGTTGATTTTTTCTGTTAAAATAAAACCAACGTCACCCAGATAAAACCAAATTTTATCAATGTATCAGAGATCAATACAGGAAAATCTGACTCAATTGTTAGAAATATGGCAACGTATTTTCGGTAAACATTTGAGTATGAAACCTGTTTTATACAGAGAATTGACGCCACTTCCGGCTGCCATGGCATGGTGAGAGAAATATTTCCAGTTTCTGGTATGGTTACCTGGTGCTTCGATGGGTGCGCGACAACTCTTGGTTCACTAGCGAGCAATTGCGTGAGAGCTATGTTCTAGAAATCCCCATGTGTCGTGCTTTTGAGTAGCCGATGAGCACTGGAACGAACAAAACGTCACAAATAAACTTGCTTTGATTATCTCAAAACGAGAGACGCCACCGACGCTGCCGAGCCTGTGTGATCGCAGGACCGTGGCATTAGCAGACGGTCCTAGCTAGAGTTCCTGTATAGGTTCCGTACGGGAGCCAGAGTTGCGTGTTCATCTCCGTAGCGCCGTCTTTCTCTGCACGGCATGTTGATCCCGCTCGTCACGTGACTGAATTCGGCGAATAGGGCGCCGCGCGTTCGAGGCGCGCGGCGCGCTCAAAGCAGGGGAACGTACGCCGGGGCGCGGCAACGTCTACTTTCCTGCACGGCACTTGATCCGGCTCCTCACGTGATCGGATCTCGGCGAATAGCGGCGCGGCGGCACGTGTAAAACAGATGCGTAACTCTGGCTCCCGTAGGGAGCCTATACAGGAACTCTAGTCCTAGCTTACTTCGATGTGCTGCCGATAGATGGCGCAACACGACAAACAGGAGGATGCGCCTCGACCCGTGCTTCGTCCGAGCATCTCCGCACAACGATAAGTGGCAACCGGGCCATCACAGCACGTATAAATGCAAGGTGACACAGTGCACTGGAAAGAAACCTTTAATGCCGAAACAAGCGAGAGACCCGCGTCGGCTGGGGAAGCGCAACAAAAACTCGAGAAGATTGGGATAACCAAGACCCCGCTCGGCGGCCCCTGCGGTGAAGTTCGGCGCGTACCTTCGGCGCCTGGGGGAGACAGGTGACCATCGCCGATGCCTTGACGTTCTGAAGTAGTTGAACGCGTTTGAGGGCTTATGGTATAAAGTCGCTCACAGGTATATGTACCAGGCAACTCGTATATGTAGTCGTGAAGATGCGCTCATGTTACCTTCCACAGATTTGTCACTTTGTAGCCGATGCGCAAGGTCGGTTTCGACAATAGTGGGGGAAAGAGATGAGACCCTTGTTATCTTTGGCTTTGGTGGTCGAAAAGGGTGAGAAGGTTCGCGGTGAAGTTCGTGGAGTGTATATAAGAGGGTGACCAAATAAACTTGTCTTTAGCTGTGTTAGAGACTGTCCTCGACTGTTCATTTTTCTTCTACTTTGAAACTTTCCTTTTTCCTACGCTCAGTCTCGGGCTAAGAACAAAATGGTTAACATCCACCAGCTCGCCTGCGCACTCACTGCATTATCATTGCCAAACAAGTACTCCTTCTTTTTATACAAAGGATTAGGAAGGCGTGTCGATCGCGTATAAGTAAATTTTAGGAGATACCTCATTTGTTCCTTGGCGGTGAGACTTTTAAAGTACGCGCTACTCAGTGGCGGTTTTCAAAAAAAAAAAACAAGCAAAAACAATAACCAACCAGAAGCAACAAACTCCCCCGGACGTTCTGCCATATTTGTTTTATGTTTACCTCTGAACACCTTATATGCATCTGTCAGAAACATATAAAAAAGACAAGAGTTGCAAGTGAGTGCTTCTGGCATCAGACTTTCCATTGAATGCCGGCGTAGGTGGGCGTGAACCGTAAAAGTGACGAAACTAAAACGAACTGCACAAAAAATAGGAAGCCTATTTGAAAACAAAGAAGCCGGCGTCACATAGTAGAAGTATAAATATATCTTAAAACATTACTAGAAACATAAGCTCCACTGTACAGAAGCCATCACCAAATATTGGCAAGACCTTTAGCCTCAGGCGTGTATTACTAAATGTTTAGGTTTAAAAAGAAGGGATCTCTCAGCCGCCTCAAGAAACTGGAATGCATTTTCTAACGTTCCCTTTTTGTTTTGTTTTCTGGATTGTGAGATTTTGAGTTACCCACTCCCTCGCAGGGTTTACATTGAAGGGCACTTTTCGCTTTGTAATTTATTTTATCATAGCTCGCAGGAAACGAGACGCTAGAGAAGCCGGTCTGATCGATCAGTGTGGTGTACCCTTTTGTATGGAGGCTTTCCTTTTAAAGCTTGCTTGTGCATCAAATTGTCTTTAACGTTTCACCTGGTATGCAAGAAAAGAGGCACACAGAAAAAAAAATAACTTGTCAGAAAAGGACAGAATTTGAAAAAGAAATGCGCAACTGTAAAAGTGTCTTTTTTCTTTCTCGAGGACACGCACCAAAAAAAAAGAACAAAAAGGTATATGAAGGTACAGCTCCGTTATTTTTTACGCGAAGACTATGAGGACTATTTTGTACCTTTCTCGTCTGACACGCACGCGAGTTAGCGATATCATTACCTCGTGCAACACGATGGGACACGGTACCGCCACACCAAATCGGGGCGATACGTTTGATGCATACATATTGGACGGCTAAGCTGATATGGCACGCACACGAGATTCTCGAACATGGGCCGTCGCTTCCAGGTTCGGAGGACGCACGCGATAGAGGCTACATCGATCCAGCGCAGAATGACTTCCTTCTCAATTCCTCTTGGACGTCCTTTCCGTGGAGCATCGGACATCACTTTCATATCGCGTCACTCTGATCTTCGGTGCGTAATTGCCCTCGTTTACGTAAAAGCACGCGACTTACTCTTGTTCTCTCAAACGAGGCCCGTGAAGCGGCATCTCTCAAATAGCAATGCCGTAGTGCCGAATTTCCAACTTAAAATATCGGAGGCCAGTGTGGGGCAAAGTTGGTCAACGCGAGTGCTCCGTCCGCGTTCGACTAGACCTACTGATCCTAAGGATTGAACACGAGCCCAGTCTGTGTGCCGCGCCGTCCTTCAATAGATGATCTAGAAAATACAGCACTGAGGTCCAGCCTATTCAAGAGGTTCCGGTGAAGAGCGCTAACTCTACGGGGTCACCACATTCCCGGATGATGGCGCTGCTAAATTCCCGGATGCAACGGTTTCCGCCAGCTCTTTTCAGAGGGCGTCCACACCACCGGAGACACTGTATACGGCAGCTTTAGCCGCAAGAGTAGGGCTACGCGTTTCGCCGCGCCGCATGTCGCCGCGATTGGTCTAGCGCGGTACCATAGCAACCGGCCGAGCTGGCTCAAGATTCTGTAGCAACCGACAGAGTGCTCTTCTTTCCTTTAGGGACGCCGTGTTCGAACTAGAGCGCCTGTATTAAAAAGAGGGTCCATCTCAGACGATGGGGAGCATTTGCATTGTAATGAGCGGACGCCTCCTGCGGCGGTCGGTCGTAAGTGTGCGCGCGCTGGGTTTTCGAGTGTGTCCAGTAGTAAAGCAGGCGGAAAGGCGGAGGCGTTTGCAGACAGATAAACGACGCATTCGTCACCTGCTCGCAGCTCGTGTTGCAAATCCGGCCCATAAACCACGCGGTTCGGATCGAGCAGTTGGCAACTCTCTGTAATACAGGCTTTCTAATTGGAACAGATGATTTCAACGTCACGTGTAACATAAACAACAACAAAAAAATGGAGGAGTTGGCCTAGGGAACGGAACAACTTACGGTGAATTCCGCTCGTAGATTTAGGGCGCTCCATACGCGCACCTCTTGAAGTGCGCATTGTCCGATGGCAGATCCGCTCAAGTTCGCCATCTTCCCTTCGCAGATTTGTGGCAGAGCAAGCACCGTGGAGCGCTTCCGACCGCGCCGCAAACGGGCTCAGTCCACTTCGCGAGATTTCACCGGAAATGGACGGCAGCGCTTTACTACGCATCCGCGTCGCGGCCGCCGAGCGTCTTCGGTCTGGTCCTGTCGGTCGGTTGTTCACGCGCGTGATGACGGACTGCGCGTGCGGTGCGTGCATTGCGTCTCGCACGCTGCTATCTGGCATGGTTCCGGGTTAGCATATGCGGGACTGGAGCGTGGGAAATCGTAAGCGCTAACATCTGAGATCACGAGAGGAAGAACAAGAAAGGGCATGACAGAAAATTTGAAGGGGGAAGCTGACGCAAGGTTAGGCCTGTTCGCTTTGACATGAAACATTTTTTTGCTCTTCAATGGGGGAGGGGGGGGGGGTGTTGCCAGTTTTAGTAAAACCCAAAACATCCACCGCAAAGCTCAACGCTGATTGGCTGGTGGAAAGATCACGGGATCAACGATTATTGGCTGATTTCGGTCAGTATGGGAGGTTCTGAAAACCGCCAGTCTTTGAAACCCGACTAGTGCCAGTATCTTCATTCCAGCAACTACTACCAGAGTCTTTATACGCCACATGTTCAGTTTTCTTATGAAGAGCGCCGTGAGCGTAGGCGCCGGTCTCGGGTTACGTTCCGGAGCGACGTCGGAACGTTTCACGTGTAACACGATTGCTCAGCAGTTTCGTATAAAAATATTTGCGCAACTGATTGGTTACCTTTGTACGCCGCATGCCGTTGGTGTCTTCTTGTGCAGTAAAGCAAGAACAGACTAGGCAGCGACCGTGCAAGTGATGGTCTGCTACCTTTGTGTTTTTACAGCAAAGCTGTTAAGGGCTAGTTTCCCCAGGATCGTGTCCGTCCTCAAATGACCTGATGACACTGAACTCTGGACAGCTACCGCCATCTATGAGCGTCGGCGGCAACTGTGACAACCGGCTTGCCCGTTGTCTGGTTGCCGACGTCGTTCATAAATGGCGGACAACCTTCGAGCCTTTCCACTCTGGCTTGCCGACTTGCGGCCGGCCATTACTTCGTTCCCACTATAGTATCAGCTTCGCTGGTCTTCCTTCTTCACCAGAGTGGAAAGGCTGAAAGTTTTTATGAAAGGGCCATGACATTAATTTTAGACTGGGATAAAATATTTTAGATTGGGACTTTACTAATCGCATATGTTTAGTGGGCCAAAAGAAAGAGGGTAAAAAGTAGAAAGCCTTCTTTTCGGTACGAACATTTGAAAAGATAACGGACTATTTCGTACCTCTACTTCAGAAGCTCTTTGCCTTTTCACTATGAGACATCCGGGGTACCCAAAACACGTCAGCTGACCCCAAAAACACTTCAGCCAACCCCAGCTCACGTATTGGACAAGAGAACTCCGTTACTCGGACGTATACGCTCGTCAATCATCAATCCGTCGACGAATATTTTGCTTCGCGTTCGTGGCCAATGAGTGCACTGACGGAACTTATCATAACTTGCAAAATACAGGTTCCATGGCGTGCTTCAAAAGCACAGTGGAAGCATCGAGTCATCTGACTGGTGCCCAAGCATGTCACAACCATGACCTACTCTATTGTCACCGACAACGTGATTTTTCAATTCGCTTTTTGGGTTGAGGATTAAAGCTAAGG
>JAZHYW010001617.1:0-165159 GCA_037355805.1 Ixodes ricinus | reverse complement strand
CGTACACAGCTGCATTGCCTGCACTGATCATGACTCAGTGGGATTTCCAGCCGTCTTCTGTGAGGGCAAAAACCTCATTCTTTATGCGGAAGTGGAAGGGAGGAGGAGGTAATTTATGTTTTCCGGGAGATTTTTGCGTCAGTCGTACAACAGTATGAACTGATCAAAATTCAAGAGTCTTTCCGGGTAATACGGGAACTTCTGCAGGTAAGGCAGCAATTAGCGTGGCACAATTTGATACCAAGCAATGGCGAAAGAGAATGCAGGCTGGACCCGCTATTTGCATAAAGATACTTAGAAACAACATTTACCATATCTTTTGAACAACATTTACCATATCTTTACATCTTTGAACAACATTTACCATATATGGTGTATCTCACGCGACGCTAGCGAGAGTGGTGGCACCTCCTGGGTACAACACCAAATTTAGGTAGTTCGTGATGGCAGACCTCACGGGCCACACTATGCAGCAAACATTTCTCCGTTTTAGGTGACACCATGCACAAAATGAGTAAGCTGTTTCTAGAGCGACAGTCTGCAGAAAGGCACAAGCGGAAAAAGGATGAACTAAAAACAAAAGAAGAAACCCAGGACAGCAGGCATTGCATGACTCCCAGTTTCTAGCGAATCCTGAGAGTCCAAACAAGCGTGCAAAATGGCTCGGTCGCTCCCCTGGAAAGGGAGAAATGACTCGCTTGCCACCAACGGGCAAAGCCCCAAACAATAATCATGACAAGTCAAGAGCTAGTGAGCATGTTAGTGACGTTAGTTTTGTGCATGTCTGTTTGTGGGGATTTGCGACTCCTCCACATGGCAAGGCACCTCGGCGGCGCTCAGCATAGAGCCAGGCAATTTCTCCTCATAGGTGACGGCTTTGGATGGGCAGACAGGAGCGCGGGGTTCCTAAGGAAGCAAGACTTGAGTGATCTGCGATGGGAGACCGCCAACACTTGTGGTGTCAGCTGCTTTCTTCTTAATGCGATAGGCATTCCTTAGCCACTTCCACCCGCATCGTCATGTGCATGTGCATCTGGCCTCGCAACAAAAGGAGGGCTGAACCCAGTGCTCGCGTGGGCGCGGAGGCAGTACACACTCCTTCACATCGCACCCATCCGAAGGTGGCAGCGGAATGGATGCGCACTCCACCCGGATTGGCTGCGGCGCAAGGAGGTAAATCCGCACCTCACATACATGATGTGGCTTTCGACTTCCTGTCCGCCGAAAGGCGACTGACCAGACGATCCGAAAGATTTATCACCACCCAGAAAATGCTTCAGGTTTGGGTAGAGAACGTAGCGGCCGCCAGGCTGAGGAGTGCTGGGAGCTAAAGAAGAGAACCGACGCGGGACGGGGCGCTCCTTATCTATAGCTTGCAGACGAGAAAAAACCACCACCCTGAGGTGTGGTGTCGCGACCTTTTCGAAGAGCGACGCGGTCGAGGTGGCCACATACGGAGGGTGTCACAAAGAAAGTTTACACCGTCTTGCCGCATTGCAGGCATCGCCAGCTCGCCTCCGCCCAAAGGTAGGAGCTAGAGGTCACAACCAGATGCAAGAGTTTCAGCCACGATCCGATAACTTAATCACAGTTATAAGTGATTTTCTGAAATTTCAATGGGAAAATAGTGCCGACGCAGTTTTCAGAACATGAGACCCTATGCTCTAGAAACCAGAAAACGGGCAAATGACTCCATTTTCCTATTGAAATTTCCAGAAAATCACTTATAACTTTTGATTAAATTATCGGATCCGGGTGAAACGTTGGCATCTGGTTGTGACCTCTGGCTCTACCTTTGGGCTGGAGAATGAGTGTTCGGCGATGCCTAGTTTATTTTGCGGTAAAAAAGACCGTGTAAATTTTCTTTTGTGACACCCTGTACATATGCACATCAACCTATGAAGCAACCACTCAATTTCAAAGTGGCGTACTGACGTCGATAATTGTAATAAACCATTCATAAATGGTAACTCGACTGTTTACTCGAACTTTGTGTCATCGTATTCACAGTGAGCTCTGGCGAAGTGTCACTATGAATAATATCGCAACTAAACAACCAACAATAGTGGTACTACAGCCAGTTTTTTCTCTATAATTTTTTTAGCCCAGTGCAGGGCACACTCGGCAAAATATCGCTAGCGCTGGTCTGACACCTGCAACGGGATACTTGGCATCAACCTTGAAAGGTTCGACTACTGCTGTGGTTTTGCGACAGTCGCGGATTATCCTCAACGTCGACTGGTTCATATAGGAGCACGTGCACGATTTGGGGTTTTAGCTGATTGGTTTGTTCATCAGTGAAGGGAGAGAGTTGGAAATGCCACAAGGAAGAACAAAGGAAAAAATAGGAACTTCAACCGGGGCTCTGGGGGCGGAGAGGGGGGGGGGAGGGTCGAGATGACTCATCTAAGTTGGGATTTCTGTTACTATGTAAATAAATGTACATAGTCAAAGTCAAAGCAGCGGAAGTTGGCAGATCATTCAGCAATGTGCCTGCCACCAAGCGTCGACAGACGACCCACACCAATCGTCGACAGACGGCGGATTACAATCGTCGGCATGCGGCGAAAAAACTGCATGGGCTCGCTGCGGCCACAAGGTGTGGGTAAAGACGCTCGGTGCAGTTCGACAGTGCTGGAGTCGAGCGCAGCGCCCACGGTCATACATAATGGAGACGCCACAAGGGATTCTACAGCGGAACCGCAAGCACTTGGTTCCGTACCGTCCAGAGAAGCCAGCCGAGTCACCTGGCCCGGAACCTCCCGACCGTGGGCAACATGGCCCCGGCAGTCCGGCGGCCCCCGAGGTGGGAGCCCAAGACCCCGGTACCCCAACAGTCTGAGGGAGTCCAGAGGACCCGGCGTGGCCGGCAGTCATTCCTCCCCAACGTTTGAATTTTCAAATAGGATTTCTAGTATAAGGGGAAATGTGGTGCGGCGCTAGTAACCTGTACTAATATACTCACCCAGATGGCGCCATGTGTTGTTAAGTTTGATGTGTAAATGAAGGAATGAAGCAAGTCGCTTCAGTTCACTACCGGCTGCTTGCCTCAAGTACGTTTTCTCTACAGCCAGTTTCGAGTACCTCCTTCTTTTTTCTTGCTGCTTGAAATCGGGACCCGCGAGAAGAGCACGTAGAAAAATGAATGTCCGTTGGTCGTCGCGACCAAGTAACTGAGCGACGTTGTCGGTCAAGTTGATTCGATCGTAGAAAGACGATTCCTGAGCTGTTGTCAGACTTACATTTTTGGCGTAGGATCGTTTCTATGAATCTGGCCTCTGTTCTTTAGCGCATGGCCTCCTCCCCCGCCCTGACACTGACCCAAACAACCCTCAACAAACTATCCGCAAAAAACGCGAAAAAAGAAGAAATATATATATTTTTGCTTCCCGGTTTTGCGTTTCCGCCAGCGACGTCACGGACGTTACTGCCCCGTATCGACCTCCGAAAAGGCGTCCCGGTCGGGACCGGACGGCCATGTTCCTATGCGGAGCAACCACGTTTTCGCTAACGTTGCAGAGGACAGTGTGCTGAAAACACTTTTTCTGCCTGTTCGTCTTCATTCGCCAAATAAGTCTCTTTCAAACCCTTTGTAAGCGGTGAGACTGGCCGTTGAAAACACGTGTAAATTTTGACGGCAGTGTAATGTCGCAGACAAAAGGCAGAATCCCGTCGAAAGCAAGTTTCGCAGGTCTCGCGGCGTGATCAAAGGTTCCTTGGCACGCCGAAGCTGCTGCACCTGTGCCCTCGCACGCTTGCATACCGATTATGAATTGACGCCGTTTGGATGTGTTTTGCGAGTGCAATGTGCGTGATGCCGTATGTGCCTCTGGGTGAGCGTTTTACACTGACGACTGCATCTGTGACGACTGAATCTGTGGTCATGTGACGACAGTTTTACCGTTAAATTTAGCGGGAAAACTGAATGCGCAGTGCTGTTTATGGGACGTCACGGACCTACACACCAATTCACTTTCCCCGCCAAACCTAGCTGGGTATTGATTTGGAGTTGAGGTCATGTGACGTCAATTTTACCGCAAATCTAGAGGAGATACTGAATTTGTTCATACACTCTACAGAAAAAAGGGAGCGCGACTTAGTCCCTCGGGGGACCAAATGCGCTGACACTACCATTAGTCCCCTAGGGGAGCAACGGCGACGGGAGCAACTGTTGCGCCCCGTCCGTTAGTCCCTCGCACTAGCACCGTTGGGACTAACTGTTACACCGTTTCAATTGCACCTCGAGGACCAACTGTTAGGCCCTTGCACTTGGTCCCCTGGGACCAACTGTTACACCGTTTCAATTGAACCCCGAGGACGAACTGTTAGGCCCTTGCGCTTGGACCCCTGGGACTAACTGTTACACCGTTTCAAATGAACCCCGAGGACCAACTGTTAGGCCCTTGCACTTGGACCCCTGGGTCTAAACGTTGCGCCCTTGGATTTAGACCCCTGGGACTAAAGGTTTATCCTTTACATTTGGTCCCGAGCCACAAATCTCCGAAACGAAATGGTGCAGTTCAGGTTAAACGTAGCTTTATTGCCTCGTAGATACACATCACATTCAAGGATGACTGAAGTCGAAGTTCCTGGGCGGTAGAATCCACGATAAGGCCAAATTCCGAAGAGTGCACTTGCGTCGACGATGGCTTGGACACTGAGACGTCTGTCGAAACGGTCGTGGTCCCAGCACCGTTTATTGGGGCACCGGCAGCTTCTTGCCTGTTTGCGAGGAATTTGAATTATTAGTAACAGGGCAGCGTGAAATACGCAATCGCTGGACAAAAGTATGAGATATAACACACGCATAATAAAATAACAAATAGGCTGCATAAGTGCTACAATGGTTCACATCCAACATGCGAGCTGTTGACAGCAGACCAGCGCAATATTCGATTTTTAGTAGACCGTTCGCTGCGAATTACCGACGCAGCGCATGCGTGCTCAAACTATGCTTCAAAATGACGGCACGAGCTCCTGCCATCAACGCGAAAGTCTAGTGTACAATCGAATAAATGTCTCCATTAATGCCGGTTCTCACACGCAGCGAAGCGCTGATGTAGCGCTGCTCACGTGTCGTGAGCTACTTTTCGTCTGCCAGGAGCAACAGTTTTGACGGTGCGATACAAAGCTGGTGACCGATCCCGTCAGCACGCGCTTAGCGCAAGGTCAGCGCTATGCTTGTAGCGCTCCGCGGCATGTGAGGACAGGCCTTTATTATCAAGCAATCCTGCCAGGGCCTGCAAAACACACACAAAAAAAGCCATCGGTAGAACTGTCGTTTCGCTCGATACGATTGAATATGAGGTCTCTGTGCTGCATAACAAAATCAGCAACCATGGTGCCAAAAAGAATAGAGCATGGCGTGCGCTTTGCAAGCTAGAGAACGCGCTCAAAATAAAACACTTTCTGAAGCCGCAGTTAATGAATACACCATAAACAGAAGTACTTCGACATACCTTAATCGAGTTCCCTTGACTTGTAACTTCAGAACAGATCAAGTGCAGTGCTTCAGCACCGCGAATCCAAACCGGATCCCGCCATGACCGGAGACGACACAAGGCGACCAGCCTCCGACGAAAGCTGTATTTCGACTTTGAACTTACTAAAAACAGGTTCTTTTCAAACAAAGGCCCTTCCCATTTTCCCCACGGACCCCATCTGCCCAACCAACGCCCAACCCCCGCGTGAGCAGAAGAAAGAATGCGGGGTAGGGGGTTGGGGGGAGCGAAAGGGTGCGCAGAAGAAAATCTCTTTTCCCCCTCCCACTACACACGGACACAGCCACACAGAAGAGCTCCAAGGACGGGAGAAGGTCGCCACTTTGAACACGCCAGTCGAGTGACGTACAAGCAAACACGTTTTATTTTTTATTTTCTCTCTCTCTCTCTCTCTCTCTTTTAAGTATTTTCAGCTTTCTCGGGTGGCTTTTTTATTTTATTTTTTAGTTCGCATTTGTTTTGTATTAGTAGGGTGTTGCCATGGGTGACGTTGCGGGCGCGGTTCGTTCTTCGTTGTTCACCAGCACTCTAAAAAAAAAGGAGAGAGATGGAGGAAAAAGCGATGTTCCTCCCTGTTGCCTACGGAAGGGAGGAAATTGCCCCGTTCCTTCATTTCACCGATCTAGATGCAGCGCAACCTGGTGGCGCTTGAAAAAGGGACGTAAAATTCCTCCCCCATGTTCGCGCCGGCAGCGGCCGTCGAACCGCCGCTAACATGCTCAATGGCGGCGACGGCAACTTGAGCGCTTTGTTACCGTCACCTAAAGCAATCCCACTACTGCCCATGCGCGGTGCTAGGAGAGAAAAAAGCGGAGCTTCGGGGGCTAGCGGAGGTGCACTGGTTGAACAAAAAAAAAACACAAAAAAGCGAGGCAACAAAGTGTACGCATGAGAAGGATATTTACGCTTCGCTTGAGCTTTTTTTAAAGAAAAACTTGTGCATCCTTTTTTTGCATGCCGCACATTTTTTACCAGACTTGGCATTAAATGTGGTTGCCTAAACAAGGGTATGTGCTACGAAAATTCATTATTTGAGAACTCGCATGCTTGAAAGGTTTTGGTTGCGACCGCGCGTGTGCCGAACGGCAATGCGCACGTACAATTACGAGCGCCGGAACGGGCCAACGGGCCTCTCGCTTATTGAGGGCCTAATGTCCTGACTCTCGACGGCACAGCGAAGCAACAATCGGCCCGTTTGTTCCTACCGTATTTCCCTATGTGGCTGTCTAAGTGACTCGTAAAACAACTTGTATAAACTTGTGTTTTGCCGAGCAGTCTGCAAAACGAGTTCGTCAGACCGCTCTCCAAGCCTGTGCATTTATATTCAGTCAGTTCACCAATTACTGTAGAATTCACTTACTTGATGCGACGCACTGCAGTAAATCCACTTCTGTCGCCGTGTCGCTTCCCAAGATTTCGAAGGAAAACGGTAAAGTTTGACGCTTGAGTCACCTTCGTGACTGTGGCAGTCTTCCACGCAGCAGTAGCGACGTTTATTTTTTGGGGGAACTCTAGCAGTAGGCGAGATGTCAAAGGAGCCCAGTGAGGTCGTATAGACGTGAAGCCGGGACTCAGTTTTAAGAAATATTGTTCGCAAAAAGGCTCACGCCGATCCGAAATGCCACATTTACACGTGGTTTCTTAAATGCGCCCACCCGCAGTCCCCGCGACCCTGGCCATCCTGGCCCACCCAGTGTTCTTATTTTGCAGCCGCTAGATGGCGCATTGTTTAGTGCTATACTGCATTGCCGGTTAATATTTGGGTAACTCTCAATGAGGAGAGATTCATATTATCGAGATTCTGCTGTGTTTGCCTGCCCCCCCCCCCTCGCACGCACACATGCAGTGTCGTTACCCAAGTCGCCTCTGAGTGTATGTTGCGAAACTCAATTTGTTTTGATCTGTGTAAAAGCAGAAATTAATCTCGCAGGGTGACAGTGCTGGTGGGCCTGAGTCTAATTACGTACTTGCAATCTAAACTGCTGATAATGTAGTTGCAAGCAGCGCAATCTGAATCTAGTGAAGCAAGTCAATTGTTTAGGAGAACCTCTGCCCAGTGCTGTTATGCACATACTTCAGGCCCTCCCATTGTTGAGAAAATAGTATTTTACACTTTCTGCACACAGGAGCAAAGGGACCAAAAGTCGCTGTTTTGGGGGCAGGACAACACTGTCATACAACTAGTATTTCACACTTTCTGCACACAGGAGCAAAGGGATCGAAAGTCGCTGTTTTGGGGGCAGGGCAACACTGTCATACAACTAGTATTTCACACTTTCTGCACACAGGAGCAAAGGGATCAAAAGTAGCTGTTTTGGGGGCAGGACAGCACTGTCATACAACTAGTATTTCACACTTTCTGCACACAGGAGCAAAGGAATCAAAAGTCGCTGTTTTGGGGGCAGGGCAACACTGTCATACAACTAGTATTTCACACTTTCTGCACACAGGAGCAAAGGAATCAAAAGTCGCTGTTTTGGGGGCAGGACAGCACTGTCATACAACTAGTATTTCACACTTTCTGCACACAGGAGCAAAGGAATCAAAAGTCGCTGTTTTGGGGGCAGGACAACACTGTCATACAACTAGTATTTCACACTTTCTGCACACAGGAGCAAAGGGATCAAAAGTAGCTGTTTTGGGGGCAGGACAGCACTGTCATACAACTAGTATTTCACACTTTCTGCACACAGGAGCAAAGGAATCAAAAGTCGCTGTTTTGGGGGCAGGGCAACACTGTCATACAACTAGTATTTCACACTTTCTGCACACAGGAGCAAAAGGGATCAAAAGTAGCTGTTTTGGGGGCAGGACAGCACTGTCATACAACTAGTATTTCACACTTTCTGCACACAGGAGCAAAGGAATCAAAAGTCGCTGTTTTGGGGGCAGGGCAACACTGTCATACAACTAGTATTTCACACTTTCTGCACACAGGAGCAAAGGGATCAAAAGTCGCTGTTTTGGGGGCAGGACAGCACTGTCATACAACTAGTATTTCACACTTTCTGCACACAGGAGCAAAGGAATCAAAAGTCGCTGTTTTGGGGGCAGGGCAACACTGTCATACAACTAGTATTTCACACTTTCTGCACACAGGAGCAAAGGGATCAAAAGTAGCTGTTTTGGGGGCAGGACAGCACTGTCATACAACTAGTATTTCACACTTTCTGCACACAGGAGCAAAGGAATCAAAAGTCGTTGTTTTGGGGGCAGGACAACACTGTCATGCCACTAGAGCCAGACTTTTAACTCAACAAGTGGTTTACGACAGAACAGGACGACTTCATTTCATTACTTCTTTATGCAGCGTAGCACGAGACAATCATTGCTTACTTGACATGCGAGTAGTTGCAACAACAAGAGTTGGTAAGGTTGCCAGCATCCCACGTGAATAAATACTATATTAAAGGCGTAATCTCAAAAGGCAGTCTTCATTTATTTAGTGCATAAAGCAGCCTGGTTGTGGCAACATCATCAGCAGCATACAACTTTAATAGTAGTGACCACAGCCCCCTTCTGTCACCTCACTAAAGGTTGTGCAAGGAAGAGCTGACACTACCTCCACAATTTTGCGTCCTCACATATCATAAAACAAGTCAAAGTGATGGCAGATGGTGTGAAAACAAGCCAATCGCGTTCACTTGTTTTATGATGCATTACTGAAATCTCACCCTATTAGCAAGTGTAGCGTACATTTTGTTTGGGCATATGCGTGCTTCCTGCAATTACTACAACAAAGGAATGGGGTTGAATGATTTTACCTGAGCATAAGGCTAAATTGATGTGGTGAGAAAATATTTTGCTTTATTTGTACTGCATTGCACGTCATTTTCAATTATGTGGTGTGGATAAATCTTTCTTTATTAACCTAAACATGACCTAAACGAATAAGCAAATCAAGATATTGATGTTACTCGTCTCTCTCACCTCCAATTTGCTCTCCTAGATGCTGCTGTAGCTGGTCCACCTGGTGAGGCTGTGGCCTCCTCTTAACCACCTCTCTTTGCTGTCCGGGACGCTGAGGTACGTATCTGGGCCTACAAAGTATTTCGTCTATTGTTTTCAGTCCATTGGCTTATTCTTGAGAACAGACAAAAGGCGCACAAAAAAAGGACACAAACAGGCATGCACACAAAGAAACAAGCACCGGTACTGGCTTAAAGGTTCACTAAAGACAATTCTTAGATCGTCTATTCTTGGTGTAAACTCATTTGACGGGCTCTAAGCATCTTAAGTATCCAAACATTATGCTCGTGCGACGCTTATCCCGCTAATAAAAATTAAAAAATATATAAATAAAAGAAGATGGTTCACCTGCTCGTCCTGCCATAGGACGAGAAGGTGAACTATCTTCGAAAAAAGTGTACATGCAGAATAAGAGTGACAACAGTGCTATCTGATAGCAGTGTCCCACAGATTACAGTTTAGCAGTGCCAATAATACATATCCAGGGGTTAGTTAAGCTTGCCTGCTTCGCTAGTATAGACTAGCAACGAAGGCAGAGGTAGAGACATATCGATGCCTATTTCTGAACACAGAAAGGGAAGGTAGTTGAGCTATGGTGATGGCACACTCATTCGTGTTTTTGTTTCATGTTTTGTCATGGAGTGGAGCCAAATGTGCTTTTTTTACATCGCTCAGCTGCCCGAGATTGCGCATATTGGTACAAAACATGGCAGTGCACAGCAGTATACCTGCTTCCGTACTTTGTGATTTTGAATTTAAAAATTGTCAAATGGTTCTTTAAAGGGTACCTACAATATCATACATGTTAAAAGCACATGGAACAATCTTTTTATTTGATTATATAGTATTTGATGTGTACAGCAATAATGGACCTCCTTTCTTAATGCATATTCCAAAGCTGAAATTCTTTCTCTTAAAGGGGCGCTCGGGAGCTTTCTAAGATGGCCTATTTATGGCCGTAACTCATTCTATGTACTCTAAGCATCCCAAAAATGTAAAGTTACAATCATGTGCAGCTTATATTTCACTAATAACAATGTGATAAAAGATAGTGAATCTCAGACGTACAGATGGCGCCACCGAACCCGGCCGAATGTAGGCGAACAACGAACGGGGCTCATCAGACAATCACGAGCGATGGCTTCACGTGCGGACAAGCAGCCGACCAGTCCTGCTCGTCTGCACGGGAAGCCCTCGCTCGCAATTGACTGACGAGTGTCTTTCGCCGTTCCACCCTATTCGCCTTGATTCGGTTCAACCACATTCGCTATCTTTGATCACATTTTTGAATAGTGAAATAAGCCGCACATGATTGTAAGTTTTGGACTTTTGGGATGCCTAGAGCACATAGGTTGAGTTAGGAACATAAATAGGCCATCTTGGAATACTACGCAGTGCCCCTTTAATTTATGTCATTTTTATTCATATATATGTACAATTCAGCATTTGAGTAAAACAAACCAGGAACATGATTGCAGACGAAAGTGGAGAGCCCATTTGTGTTGCCTGTATTTCTCCACTTTATATGCATTTGCTTGACAATGTTACTCACTGCAGATTCATCTTGAACATGGCATCAAAATGCGAGAGGCAGCATATACACACGCCGTGGAAAAGGCTGCCACCCCTGGCCGCTTTCTCAGAATGGTCAGCCGATCACTATGGGAGCCCGTGGAGCTCTTCGATAGGAGTGTGTCAGGGCAAGCCTGCAGGCGTCTCCTCTAGGAGGGTGCAGTGGGAAAGAAGCCCATAACACACGAATAAATGACTTCACAAGTACATAGCTTTATTTCTGAGCTATTAATAAAGAGAGTATTTCTGATCAACCTTGAAGGGCACAGGATCTGTTGTGGCTGTGCTGTGCTTAGCTGTGCACATAATGTGTGTATAGTGTGAGTTATAATTTACTACGATTTGAGATATTTTTATGAACCTATTGTTGATTTTTCCTTGTGCAGCACACATGTACAGTCAGAGGCACTATGAGGTGAGACAAGATGAATGCGGGCAGACCACGAGAAATGCCGCGTGGGGCACAGCGCTTGCTTTGCACACTGGGAGCGAGGCCACGAGGTTCGATCTACAGTCAAACCCGATAATATCGAACCCGGGTAATTCGAACTATTTGTGATTGGACTAGTGGCTGCAATAAAAATGCATAGCGAACAATGCGGTTGCATTGAGTGGAAATCACTTTGTCTCCCGATAGATCAAACTGCCAAGAGCGTTGTTTAGCCTCTGCAAGCTAGCTTTCCCCAATGCAGGTCACAGCATTAGGGGAAAGCCAGCTTGCAGAGAAAGCTGGCTTTTTCTTTAGGGCGGCCGCGTCGAGTGCCCGGAAACAAAAAAAAATATCTTTTGCAGAGGAACGGAGAAGTGCGGTGAGCCAGTGAGACCTGATGGCTGCTGAATAGCTGCGGTGAGCGTCCCTCATGACGTCACAGACGTCTTTTCGCGAGTAAACTACTTTTATGAATGTGGCGTGCTTTTTCGTTGTCGAATTCTTTAAAACATTTACATAGAATTACCCGCTATATTGAACTGGTAGACGGTTTTTTGCGAGTTCGATATAATCGGGGTTTGACTGTATTATGTTGCTGACAAGTAGGGGAAATCAGATTGAATGCGGGAAGGCGGCTCGAGTGATCAATTGACTCTGATAATCAGGCTGGACATGACAGAACTTCCTTGTTTACTGTTGTAGTTGTGATTTATTATTTCATGGTTTTATTCTTTTATGAATAGGTGCTTGTGTATTTGTTTTCTTTTATGCAGTGTAGGTTTTATCATGTAGTACCAACTTGCCCAAGCCATCACTACTTAGCCATCCGGGTGTGCTGGCAAAAACGGCATGGAAGAAAGAGCCATGGCCATGGCATTGTGTGCAAGGGAATGTGTGCGAGTGGTGCAAGTTGGGAAGAAAATAAAATAGTAAGTTCTCATTCTGTTTGTCTTTGTAGTTTTGTTTCAAGGCGAGAATGAACACCTAAATCTTTGCGAAATTGGTATTCCTTTTGCACAATTTGCCAGGTGTTCTCATGAGCAGTATTTTCTGCATCTAAACTATACCGTGCATGCATGACCAGGTAACCCGAGAAGACACCAGATCGACCGGGTCACATTGGAACACACTTGGCGGAAGTTCGGCGCCAGGACACCAGAACACGCCAAGACACCAGAACACACCAAAACACCAGAACACACCAAGACACCAAGACACGACAAACACCAGAACATGTCAAGACACCAGAACAAGCCAAGACATCAGAACACGCCAAAGCCTTTGTTGGAATTTCCGCTCAGGTGTAAACGTCAGAAAGACACCACCCTCTCTGGCGGATTTTTCAAGAGGAACATCTTATTATCAATATTATTAGTGTAAAAAACAAGTTTTTGTAATGTTCTTGACTTGTACATACGAACCCGAGAATGTCATTCACATTGCAGACTTGTCATGTGATGCCACCCAGAAGCTGACTCATCTTCTGGAATAACTCTGGTGCGGATGTGATGCCATAAGTAAGTCACATGAATTTGTATTGACCGAGATGGTGTAATAAAGGTGGTGAAACTCTGGGACTCTGGAGCGAGTTAAAACTGCCGGAATCCAAAATTTGCATCTGGTTTGGCGACATATTTCGCTTCTCCAAGTTGTTCTCGTACGTGGTATTTTACTGGAAGTGGATTATGTTCTTGCTCCACGCACATGTTGAGCTACGTGAAGTCAACGCAAATTTTGAAGCTACCATTGTCTTGGGACAACTAGCATCGCTGAGCATCATTGCGTGGGCTCGACCACACCCTCGATTACTCCCAGGGTGACCATGCTGTCGAGCTTTTCTTGGATATTGTTCAAGAAAGAAATCGGGATTCTTCGCGGAGCACTCCAAAGACAAAGAACCTGAGTCCTTATACAACTTAATTTTGTAAGGTCGCTTTACGCAGTCAGGACCTTCAAATATTTCTGGAAATTTGTTCTTCGGGTTGACTGTGCTTCGTCTTAGTTTGTTCCAGACTCGACTCGGAAGGTAAACTGGTCTGGAACGGTTGGTAAGAACACTAACGTTTTATCTCGTTAACTGTTTATTACTTGTCCACATTTATAATATTGATGAAAAGGCGATGTCGGCCTCTGTTCAGGCCGCTGGCCCCAAGCCAGTCTCGTCTCACTCCGTCTTGTCTCCTTTTTAAACCCTCGTGCCCAGGGTTACCTCGCGTCTTCCTTCTCTCTCATTCGCACAACGGACTGTTGCTCGTGTTTCTCGCGTCTTCCTTCTCATTCATTCCCACACCGGGCTGTTGCTCGGTCGCGCAAAGAAACGATCTCACGGGAGCCGCTGTGTCGGTGCCACTTGGTCAAGCGAAGAAAAGTTCTCTCGGGAGCTGCTGTGTCGGTGCGTGCGTACGTCACCACAGTACTCCTCTCCAGAGAGTAGGCGGACGTTTAGAGGTTTCCGTTATCTGAGCCTCGGCTTTCGTCACGCCGCGGGCACGCGAGTAAGGTGTGTAGCAAGTGTTAGAGGAGACGCAATGCCCAAGCGCTGTGGCCAATGCACGTGGCGGCCGGAGCGTGTCTGGATCTTCTCCGGTTGCTGCACGTCCGGGGCGATGATCTGTAGGTGGTCGGGTGGAAGAGGATTAGGATGGGTCGTCGCGAGCATTGTTGGTTTAGTCAGCGCTTCCGGGTGGTGTGGTACAGTTGCAGGAGTGTCTGTTGGCGCGCCATCCAAATAAGCTGCTTTAACGCGGGCTAATGCAACGATCTTGGTACGGCCACGAATTGCAAGTGCGATGTTCTTTGAACCTCGCCTTCATACTTTGTGTGGCCCGTCGTAGGAAGGTTGCACGGGCTTCCGCATGGCATCATTTCGCAGAAAGATATGTGTGCATGTTGCCAAGTCCCGGCTGATGAAGGAGGCTTGGCTGGGGTTTCGGCGGGTGCAGTGGCACGGATGTGTGTCATGGCCTCCCGTAATTGGGTCACTTGGTTGGTGGAGTCCGCATAGGCGTCGGCTTGTGTGGATGTGAAGAATTCACCGAGGAGGCCAAGCGTTCTCCCGCAGACCAAATCCGCAACACTGCAACCGAGATTAGATTTTAGGGCTGTCCGAATGCCGAGGAGAACGAACGGCAGAACTTCCATCCAACCTGACGTTGATGGGTGTTGAGGACGGCTTTCAGCTGGCGATGAAAGCGCTCCACCGTGCCATTGATGGCGGGGTGGTAAGCAGTGGTGCGAATGCGCCGAGATCCCAGCAGCTTTGCGAGGCTGTAGAAGAGACTGCAGACTCAAACTGTCGGCCCCGGTCTGTGGTGATGGTGGAAGGCGTACCGAACCGCGAAATTCAGTATGCAACGAAAGCATGTGTCACTGCTTCCGCAGTGATGATGGCCAGAGGGTGACTTCCGGCCAGCGAGTAAATCGGTCTATGCAAGTTAGAAGGTAGGCATTTCCCTGGGAAGGCGGCAGCGGTGTCTATGTGGGCCGTCATGGAAAGTTGAGGATGTAGCCCGTGCATCACGTGTTGCAGTCTCTGTTGGACGCGCGTGATTTTTTGCGAATGAGCCAGGAGCGTCAGAAGGGCCACAGAGAGTCGTTTGCAGTAGCGTGCCCGTGCCGAGGCTCCGCGTTGAGTCGGCCGCGTGTTAATTGCGTAGAGCAGCAGGCGGTGTGACTTGGCGGTAAGTGGCCGGCAGTGAGGCGCTTGCGGTGATTGGACTTGCGGTGAGGAGGCGGCGGGGATGTACTCGTGTTGGGGTGTCTGCCGTGAGCTGAGTGCAGAGAGTGGCACGCGGTGAGTTGCGTGGTTTTGCCGCGTTGGGTGGCACGGATTGAGTTGCGTTGGGGTGAACATGGTGGTTTGCTTGGTTGAGTGGCACGCGGCGAGTTGCGTGGTGTTTCCGCGTTGGGTTGCACGCGGTAATTTACTTAATTGGTTGAGTGGCAGCGGTGAGTTGCGTGGTGTTGCCGGGTTGGGTGGCACGCGGAAATTTGCTTGATTGAGAGGTACGCTGTGAGTTCCGACACTGTGGGTGCCTCGAGGCAAACTGCACGCTGAGAAGTGCAGCGTTGAGGGCGTGGTAGAGACGCGGGGTAGCTCTTTTTGTTTGTATTGCGTTGTGAAAGAAAGAAGATAGGCTCACCGGCGGTGATTGTGACGGAGGCGGTAATTTGCTTGAGCCACGGGCCGTGACGCCGAAAGTTGGAACGAAAATGGGTGACGCGCCCCGCGGACAAGATGGTGGCTGAAGTGGAGCGGACAGTGACAGTGGCAGTGACCGTCGTTGCAAAGCGCTCGCCGAGCTTCGCATTTCCGTCGAGCGGTACCACCACTGCCATGTCGTGGGCCAAGTGGAACAGGAACCGTGACGAGAGTTTCCGTTCGGTGCGGGGATGGAGGGGCCGGTGCGATGTTGTGCTTGCTTGTTGAAGAGTGCTTGTTTCTTGTTCGTCCGGGTCACCACTGTAGTGTCTTAGTTTGTTCCAGACATGACTCGGAAGGTAAACTGGTCTGGAACGATTTTGTAAGAACATTAACGTTTTATTTCGTTAACTGATTATTACTTGTCCAAATTTATAATAATGATGAAAGAGCGGTGTCGGCGTCTGTTCAGGCCGCTGGTCTCAAGTCGTCTCGTCTCACTCCGTGTCGTCTTCTTTTTTAAACCCTCGTGCCGAGGGTTACCTCGCATATTCCTTCTCTCTCATTCCCAAACCGGGCTGTTGCTCGGTCGAGCGAAGAAAAGTTCTCTCGGGAGCCGCTGTGTCGATGCGTGCGTACGTCACCACAACTGTCTCCGTTTCTTTTTTTATCTACCCCGCTCAGTCCCTTCCCTAGCCCAAGTCCCACAGAGGGACTTCTTGAAAGAAGCCGTTCGTCTAGATCTTCCAAGACATTGATATCGGCCGTTGGATGTTCTTCCTTGTGAAGAATTTCTGCCTTAGCACTCCGAGTACGTCCAAGTTTGTTCGCCAGGGCCTCTTGGATTCAATCAGGCACAACGCGTTGAGATGCTGGTTGTAAATTTGTTTCTGTAATCGAAGTGATGCCAGCTTTTGTGTCTAACTTGAACGATATATGTGCGTTCTGGATTGTTAACGTAATATTTTATGCATTCTCCTCGGCCAATTCTATGACTCCTAAGAAGACTGGCTGTTCGGCTGTGAAGTCTACTATCTTCTGCAAACGCAAACGTTTGCGAAATTACCTGTTTATCTTGCACTTGTTACAAGCTGCGTTCGTGGCAGTACATTAGCTACGTGAGTGGGGACCGCGCCCGCACAGAGCACACGTTTTTTCTGTGTTTTATTTGGAGGCCTTCTCGTTGCATACGTTTTGCGCGTGAAAGATGCTGTCACAGGCACTTCCACGAGACTGATCGTCTGCTTAAAGTTCAGCTTGATGGTTTTTCAGCCTCCGACCTGAAGTGCCATAGTGGTTGCCAGTTCTGATGTCAGCTGCGCGTCGAGTGTCATCCGCTCGGACAACTTTTTTCTCGAACACCCACTACGATTGCGATCCTTGATCATTTAATTGTGAAGGTTTTGAAACCGTACTTTGCTAAGGCGTGACGATCTGTTATGAAATATTATACTTACTCTGACGAATATTGAATCCTCGGGTGAAACGTGGCCCTGTTGTAAAGGATGCATCTTCATGCCACGAAGTGGTATTCGAACGCGTTTCGTACGACGTCGTACTGCCAAAGCGTTGCAATTGAGGTGGGAGTTTGGGGTCATAAACCCAACATAAAGATGTTATATTGTCTCAGAGCAATATTATTTAGCGAGTGAAACCTTTAACCTATTAAACTAACGTGATTGTCTATATGATGAGGAGGGTTATTCCAACCAATCAAGAAGGTTTTTCAGAAAGAAAGAACTAAAACGAGAGTGGTTATGTACTTGTGGACATGCTAAATATGCAGTTATTGTCGAGCCGTGACGATTTGAAGATGGGATATTAATTAGGAAAACTTTTAGCCCGGTATTTTTGTAAGATATTTTATCAAATATGTGTTTCATGGTAACATTTATGTTGTATGAGTGTGCTACCTGTTTTATATACTGGAAAGTCCTTCCCACCTCAAGCATCGCAATACTCCACAGTAGAAATATGATTTCCCTATGGGCTTGCATGCTTTTTTTTTGTGAAGGTCGAACTAATCGAGTTAGTCCAAACAGGTGTTAGTTTCTCAAGTACACAATAAAGTAAAATATTTGTGTTGTGAAATCACAGAAATCTCTAAAGAGTATTAAAAAATATATGGGAATAATAAGTCGGAAAACAATAGGTTTCAACCGATCGACTATAAACAAAGCAATCTTTCACAACTAAATAAAAATAACTATAATTTTGCTTCAACATGTGCTAAATATTGTGTCAGGTATAATAAAACAATACTAAACAATATAGAGCTTAACATTAATATTAATGAAGTGGTATCACTTTTTAAAATTAAATAATGTGTTGTTCTAAAATTAGTCGTCATGCCTATTGCCTAATATATATTTTTCAATAACTGTTTCTACTATTATATGCTTTCGTTAACTCTGAATAGCCTCACAACGTTGAAAGTCGTTGTCGTTATGGTAATAAAAAGTCTTACCAAAGATGCAGATCTTGTCTTTGTACCAAACAGTTTGCTTGGAATTTAAGATCTGTGGCAAACTCAATTTTACTAATTTGTGAGACGCCAAAGCGGATTTATTCCACCAATACTTCCAGCCAACTTTTAATTAAATCTAGGCATTATTTTGGGGCACAAATTGTAACTCTTTCAACTAGTAATTAATAAAAATTACACTTAGGAAATCTACTACTCTATATCTTTTTAGGTAATATATTATTTTAGGTGCACAGGCTTACCGTGATACTGATCACTTTCCTAATGTTGAAGCACATGAGCAAACTATTGATTAAAGTCAAGAAAATAAAAAAATTATCGTCTTTCAAACAAGAAACGTATAAGGTTCGGTGGCTTGTAATAATTGTTACTGAACTTCAGGGCTGTCCTTTGTTTTATTCCAGGCACGACAGCTATTTTCACAAGGCTTCGCAAGCTATACCATTGGCCGATTCAATTTCTTGCTTTATTCGTTCCTTCTTTTTCGACAAAATCAGATTTTTTTTTCTTTACTTTGTTTTTCAAATTTTGTGTCTACCAAGGTTATATGTTCCGTACGACACATGTTGTCTCAGACAGTTGTTCCATCTATTTTTGTCGGAATACTCCAGCTGTTGTGTTACTGTACAATACCAGGGCAAACTATAGAATGTTCTTGGCTTGTAGGTGTATTAACTTTGCTGTTAATTTAGCAGTATGCAGGTGGTATAATTATAAACGCACAAATGCTTTTACAGGATATAATAAAATATAAAGACCTCCTGAGATCCTATGAAATCTGCCAAACCTTAAACGAAATGAAGAAGTTACGCCTGGAGCGTAACGGACGTCACCCTCTCTATATATATATTAATAAACAAATTTACAAGACCGCCAGTCTTACCAAAGAACAAATTTTTACCCAATATTCTAAGGACACAAAAGACACGTTTTCAGTAAAACCTGTAGCACATTTCGTTATTGTTTTCGATGAATCTGTGAAAACTTTATTCGAAACAGCGAAAATCGACCTCCGGCCATGAAATTCGATACTTCGAACTCAAGTTCGAAATTTCCAAACTTTCAAGCTGTACCATCAAAAACTTCTGAACTTTTGAAATTTTTGAAACTTCGAATTTCAGGTAAATTCGAATTTTAATCATTTTCCGAAGTTGATTTGTCAAGAAATTTAAAATCCTCGACCTCCATTTCTCAGAAACCTTGACAACTTCGAATTTTTCGATTTCGAACCTCAGCGGCGTTCGAAAGTTTTGTACTTTTCGAATCTAACCTTAACAAGTTTCGACATTTTCGAAACCTTTCTACCTAGAACTTCAGCAGGTTTGCGGCATCCCTAATCATTACTAACTTACTACTCTTTGTGAATGTATAGAGGGCCGTTTTACGCGGGGTGAAATTGTTTACTCTGAGTATTAACCTTGTGGGTGAATAGCAAACAAGCTTGATGGAATGTCATCATCTGTTTGAAAGCTTGGTGTCTGTAGCCGGCTCGAACTTTCGTATGAATCCCGATTAATGTTAAACACGAATTATACGGAAATGTGCACTGTTTTTTATTTCATTTCGTAGCCTGGGATTGCCCAGTTATTTATGTTCTAGTTTCAGAAGTTTTATAAAATTCTCAAAGCATGCAAATTTATATAATTATCAAAATAACGACAATTTTTTTATAAGCAGGCGGGAAGAGTGAGGCCTGCCTAATTTGGGCTGCAAAACCCCACATCGCAGGGAAATTATGAAATGACCCAGAACGGAACGAGGTTCACAGGGATACCTCATGCGGGCTGCGTGCAAAAAACCGCTCTGGGCCCCATAAAGAAAAGCCTTCTGTGCTGCCGACATCTTCTTTGGGCTCCAAGCTGCGTTCAGTGTGGGCTGCCCAAGTAGGGTTCCTGTGGGTCTCCCGAGGGCAGCCCACTTTTAACTAATGGGGTTTGTAGGCTCCTATGTACATCGAAATATGTTTATGCTAGTGCATCGGACTATGCTTATATTAATATTTAATTTTTAATATTTAACCAATACCCACTGTTCTCAGTAGGCTAAAACATGCTGATTAACCTTTGGTAACGTAGTTTTGTTCAAATAAAACGCTAAACGCACCGCTGTGTTTTTTCATGGCTTTATTTTTCAATTCTCAATGAACATGTTTATTACCAGAGCACGCATTTTTTTGTCGGGTTCATCTTGTGAGTGTTTCTGCAGCTGAAAGCGCTTGCAAATTCGGCAGAGTTCATCAAAGCCACGTTTACCCTGTAAATAAGAGAATAATATTTTGCGCGAATTAGTGTTAGAAAGCGCATACACCAGGACACGTGTTGAAAATAGTTTAATACTATAGCCTGGTCAACCATATCACAGGACGGTTCAAATTATTGTCACCAACCGTCAAGGCTGTTAGCTTAAATTCGTAGAGTACGTTGATTTTATAATTTGAAGAATTCTAATAATATGTAAATTTTAGTGGTTCCTTCTTACAAAATATTTTAAATATTCAGCCACTCCGGGGACCTGGCTATAGCGCAATACTAAGTAATAAAATAAACTTGTCTTTTAAAAGAAACAACTTTTAGCTTTGTTTTAAATTTTATGCTCAGCGAATTATGCTTGTCTTGTTAAGTTACTTAATGTAAATAGTTCACGGGCTACACAGGTACGTCACATCCAACAAGATACAAACGACTGGCTTCGCATCTCCCAATTTGTTTCACCGAGTCCATAGGCACAATTGAAACTGAGTCGCCCTGTAGGACGTCTCAGCGTCATTCTAACATTCTATGTTTGGTGTTTCCCGGCGTTATGTATATTGTCCCGGATTCCAGAAACAAAAGATAGAACGAGCGTCCAGACAGCAGCAGCGAGCGTCGAGATGTCGGCAAAGTGGCTGTTTATACACCAATGTCAAGGAAGGAAACGCGCGTGGGCGTACACCGACGTTCGTCGGCCACTACGCCACGTCCCGCCCTTTGAGAAGCTCCCAGACAACCGGGATTACCCTTCAGGCTAGACCAGCGCGCCAAGATGAACTGCCCCACTTTGCGCATGCTTCTCTGCGTGGCAACCGAAAAGTCTCGCGCGACGTACTTCCGCTTTCTAGCCGGTACCAATCGTGCAACCGGTAGGTCCGTGTCGTGTGGTCCTTCAAAGCAGCGATTCGGAGCAGTATTTTGTAGTTCAAAAGCAATGAGATTATCGGGATAACGAGTGCACAACCAGCAATTATCGGCTCCCAAATGTCGCAGAAATGTTGGTGTAAAAACAAAGAATTACGATATCGCGCCCGTCGAAACTGGCCACGGCCGCTCGGCAGGTTCGCCAGAAGCGCGAGACACATGCGCGACAAGGCAATTCGATCCGACGTGCGAACCACCGAAGAAATGGCCGCTCCGTCCTCCCCCCGCCACGACAGTCGTTCCGTTCGGCTCCGCCCGGTTCCGGGTGTGTTTCTACCGGATGGATCGCTGGAAGCTAATGGCTGTATTTATAACGGGTGATACATTGCGCCACCTAGTCTATGAATCGAAAATATGATTCCTCCCCTCACCTTTTCTGGTTTGTCAGACTTTTAAACAAACGAATTGTTTTCATTATATTTCATTAAAGTGTACGTGTCTGAAGATTTTACGTGAGGTTACTTTTTTGCTTAAAGTCACTTAACCAGGACGGACAGAAGCTGAAGCGAAGCACTGCGTACAAACACTGAAGCAGCAAATAACACAACTTTTAAATATGCATCCAGAAATTCCTGATAGAGCAACTTAAATCAAGATCTGCAGATACAGTAAAAAAGAATAAAGGATTGTATTTTCGAGCATGTATATTGCGTAGAAATGCTGCGAAATTTCGTTGCGTTAGAAATGTACATATTTCTTGTTATTTTTGTTATGTTCTTGCGTTTCATTTGTATAAATACTGTGTGTTCCCTGTAAGAGCTGCGCCGATCTGAAACCTGTAAGGGTACTGGGACCTGAGTCAGGTGTTTTAATACACCTTTTGTCCCTGCACCCCAAAATAAAGTGGCAGATAAATATAAATACAAATACAAAGTCACGTGACTACGCACCCAGCGCATTACTGCGTCTCTCCCGAAGTTCTCGTGACACTCACATGCATTGAAGTGGCTCGAAGCGTCCGCTGCTGTTCATTCTAAGATGAAACGGAAAATATTCGGGTCTTGACGGTCTCGATCGGTCTAAAAAGCCGTTTGCTATGGACGCGTGAAATCAGCAGCTCATTTTGTGCGTGCGCGAAAACTCCATGGCGTCCGTTGCCTTTAGTTCACGACAACGACTCGCGTGGCGCACCGCTTACATCCGCTTCCCCGGTCCTCTTCTTCCGATCGGGCCAATCATCACGTGACGGCATGACGTTCGCACCATCCGTGCCGCCATTGGCTGTGGCCCTCCGACAGTCGGACGGCGGATGTGGCGAATATCTGTCAAGTTGGTCCCATGTCGGAACCGAAGCTCCGGTTCAACCAAACCTATCTTGACCGACGGTCGTTCAGATAGTTCGCACGTCGGGTCGGACACTTTTGAGGCGCATGTGTTTCGCGCTTGAGTCGTGCCAAGGCCACTTTCTTGAATCCGCAGAGATACTTCAATGGAAGCGATGCACTCAATATTCCGGAGCAGCCTCTTCCTTACAGATGGCCAGTGTACTCTAATCATAGCTAGCCTTCCATGTTCTCTCCAGAAAGTGAGACCGAAGGGAGCGGGCGATGCCTCAATGGCACAATGTACGCGTTTGAAATGATAGCGCAAGTAACGGAGCCAAAACAAACTACCCAGGCTTAAAATTCGTTTTCATCGCTTACCGTACACCATCATCTACAGGTTGGGATGCGCGAGATAAAAATGCATGACTGACTAAATTGTTCCGATATGTTTCACTGGGCTTCTTCCTCTCCGTACGACGTTTGTTGTTCCAATCGGGAACGGCTGCCGATGTGTACGACTAGCATATGATGATGTATAGCAGACACATGAGGTCATCCCTTAGCGGCACATGTGGCACGTCATCCAGCTTCAACCTTTTGCGGCACCCCCAGCAAGTGCGTCCTGCTCGTTTGGCCTACAAAGCATATCGGGTTAGCGCGTCCTTGGAGCGTTTCACATCCACGCACAAACTCGCCGAGTCGAGGGGAAAGACGTGAAATATACACGCCAACACAAGAACAGGATAACATAACAGATAACATTACATGATCGCCCCACACACTCCGACTGGCCACGAACCCCCGACATTCCGATTCCTAATTGGAGCGCACGCGCGAGAGATTTTGGGACGTTGCGAATAGAGCATGCTCTAGTCCTGTGGTTTTTAATCAATGATGTTTCGGACACTCCTGGATTGGTAGAAGGAATTGGGAACCCCATTCTCCAAGAGGAGGGAGGATTTCGGCGATTACGATAAAAAAGGTAAATGGAAATAACTAATTGAGCTTCCTTACTCACTCAGCGCATATAGTTTGGTCAATTTAGCTTAGTGGGACAGACCTGAACAACGAGAAGAAATTGTTGTTCGGTTTGACTGATGGCCTTCAGGGACCCCTTTGGGGTCCCAAAAGGCCCAAGACGGCCTTCAGAAACTCCAAAGGGTCCGCGGACCCCCATTTGAGAACCAGTGCTCTAGTTCGTCGTGCGAGGCGCCGACACGCGCCGGGCCACGCTGCGCTACGCCACATTGCGCATGGCGACGGAGAGTGCCGACGCGATCGGGTGGTGCTTCGTCGAAGTTACGTCGGAGCATAAACAGCCCTTATTAGCTGTCTAGTACGAATGCCAGTCGTCGTCGGGAGAGTAAATCGGCAAGGGCACACTGGGCTTCGTACCTATTACACTCGGTATCTCGAACATTCCGTCTAGAGTGGTCGAGCATCCAAACACTTGAGAAACTGACTCGGCAAGTTATTGTGGCCTTCTTATCTGTTTACACTCGGGATAAGAATAAACTCGAATCTACCAAGAGTACGAAGAAGCGTTGCTTCTCGGTTATGCACGCGGTAATTTGAGTATTTTGAGCAAAATATATTTATTGTGCTGCTGTTTGGGAGCTCTCTCGTCGTCAGCATGTCGAGCGAAATCAAACGAATTCCAAGTTTCTTGCCCCACAATGAAATGATCAAATTGAGTTACTGGTGGAAGGAGATACAAAATGAAGAACAATGCATATAGTTGAGGTGATAAGGTTAAGAGTTCAAGGAAAACGCCTCCTACCTCTTTTTTCTTTAAGCAGGGCAAAAGCTGGAGATGAGGTGACCTCTTTTTTTAGCATTTTCCCTGCTAAAGTGAAAAGAGGTGGGGAGCTCCCACTGAACTCCTTACCTGTCACCAACTAAAGTTTTCCGAATTTCTATACAGTAAAAAGAATGAACCGTTCCCTCCAAGCCGGAGGCTATCAATTATCAAAGACACCGAAATAGATAATCAAAGAGATTACACTTCTGTATCCATCATTATGACCTTACAATGGGAGTTGAGCTGGAAATGTCGCCTTACTTAACAATATTCGGATCATGGTAATATTTAAGCTACATGATTCTTTTAAATAAAAAAGCAATTCTTCGTACAACAATATATGCGATGATAAAAATACCTTGAAGGAAGATAACAGATGAAACAAATAATTTAATTAAAAATACTAAATAAACCTATAACATTGTTATTTAAAAAAATAATTTTGGCGCTGGTTATGAAAATATTCAGTTGGATTTAAATCCAACGAATCAACCCATGATCAACATAATTTCTTTTATGGGGAACAGCAGCCAACGCTCAATATCGGCCGTCCGGGCATAAGCAGACGCGTCTTTGCAAACTGTCCCCTCGTCGCTTTTTTTTTTTTTTTTTTGCAAGAACACCCAGAATGATACAGATAGAAGTGATGGAGCGTCGTGTAGGGTGACTCAATACCACCCAGAAGACAAGGTCTGAGCCTTTTCTCCATTCTACCCCTCCCTCTCCCCCGTTTTCTCCCCCCCCCCAACGTCATCACTAATCGATCTACGCAGCGCCACCTATCTCGCGTAAGGGACGCTGCCACCGCATCTTGTAGAATTTCACAACGACAGCCGCGCTAGCACTCGACGGCGCCAGACGCACGCGACTGTCGCATTTTGGGCAGTACGCTCGTCGAGTTGCAGCTTTTTTGCCGGTTGAGGCAGGTCGGGTGACCCACTAACGATGACGCAATCATCATCATTCATCATCATCATCATGGCGGAGGCCTTGTCTTCAAGGTGGTATAGGATCACTCATCGATTCATGTGTTGATACGCGACGCGTGTCCACGCACTCGTGTGGTGTGCAGCGCAGCAGGTTTTGCAGGTGGCCAAATCTGTTACCTCTTATGCCTCATTGGGGAGTTTTCGTAGACCGCGTTTCCCCTCGCTAAGCCCTCCGCAACGAAGAAGACGCTACTGCGCCTGCGTGCCCATGGCCTTGACTGTAGAGTTCCGGGTATCGTAGCGGGTTGCGGAGAGTGTTGCGGGACGGCAAAAATCATCTACAAGCACTCCTTATTCACGCTGGTGGTCGAACCTCATTCACGAGGTGGTCGTGAATGCGGCTCCTTACAGGTACACTACAGATACGAGCGCATTTCATGATGAAGACGATCGGATGCGCACTGCGGTTGCGATTCGAACGCCAGTGTGAATGTGCAGCATTCAGGTGCATTCGCACCGGCGTCCGAATCCCAACGGCGAAGCCGATCAGCTCGTTTTCGTCACCGAACGCGCGTGAAATTGTTTTCGTATATTTAAGCAACCGCGTTCGCCACCGCTTTGCGAACGCGGTTCGGCCGCCAGTGTGAATACGGCGTGTCTGTGCCACGCCACGCGTGATTCACAGGAACGCGAAACCTAATTTAGCTCCGGGCAGACTGCGGTTATAGTCCCGAACCATAGCCCTCCTCTATACTCACAAAGCCTGGCAGTTCGACGACGGAGCCAAAGTGGAGCGCGAGGATCTTGTAGCACAAAGCATCAAACAGCCATTTCTCGGGGAACCTGGACGTCAGCGCACAGCTTTTGCAACGGCGAGGACCCGAAACACACTTGTTCGCTCGGGAGAAGTGTGTTTCGACGTCTCGCCGCTAGCATGGCGCCAGTCACGTGGCTCTCCTCTCATCCGTTGTCTGTCGCTCCACCTTTTCCATTTCGGCGGCCGCTTCTCATGGCGATTTGCCAGGCTTTGTCAAATCCAGGAACAAAAAGAAAAAAAACATGCGCTAACGTTGTTGGTGGTTTCCTTGTTCTGTGCCGGTCTCGTTTTGTTTTTCCCTTGCGCTTAAAAAATTAAATATTGTGAAACCAACACGTCCTTCGGGTTTTCCAAACAGAAATCGGGACTTTAAAGAATAATATAAGTTTTTAACATAGTTATGACTCTGAGAGTCATGTGGTTTTCTGGTGAATATAATCTAATCACGAAATCTAGTAGCAATCGTTCGTTTGAAGTGGAACAAGCTTTTAGCTTGTAGAAATTTGCTAACCTGTGCCTCGGTACCGTGTGGGGTTTGTACGAATGTAGTGGACCCTTGCGTCCTTAGTCATTTTGTTGCAGAGCATCTGCGAGAAAAAGGAGTTGGAATAACGAGTGTTAATAGAAGTAAGACAAAATCATCAGAGAAATATTATACTATATACGGGTGCGTTTTATTGATATAATCGTCCCTGAATCTCAATCTTAGCATGATGAAACTTTTAATTGTAGCTCAAAACAAGTGACGAAGTTAAGAACTTCGTAATATGCAAGCATTGGGTTCAGACGCGTTTATTAGTTTAGTAGGGTCTCCAAACGTTTTGGCCAGGGGGCAGGATTGGGGACCTGTTGCAGTCTCGATATTAGATTTAACAATACAAACAAAAAATACAAAATAAACAATAATTTAAATGCAGAAATCCCAATCTAGACAATAAATTCAAAAAGAAATGCAATACTTATACTTTGTTTTTAAATGAAATATTTTGATATTTATTACATTACAAAATATTTGTGACCCCGAGATCTCACCAGACATAAATCGAATTGCATAGAAACTTTGGCATATTCACACAGGACAGAATACTAATGAAAATGGTAGATCAGCTAGGCGAGATCACTATGCGTGAGACACACAAGAACGCAAATGAGTTTTTTTTTTAGTTACGCAGATATGAAATAGGGAACTGCGAATGTTAATTTTGGTAATGACAATGTACAATAAATAATATGCCCAGAGAACCGGCGTTTTGATACAATTTCCTAGGCATGTCAGATAGTGTATTTGAAGGTTCTAGGGAATTTAAAGCGAAAATCGGTTTTGCCCGAATATTTTTTAATCGAATATAGTATAATTTCTACAAGCATTTCACGTCTGCCATGCCTTAACTAAACCCATCTGAACCCGTAAAGGTTCTTTCGAAGCATCCACTTGTTCATATATAAGCTTAGTTAATTTCATTATTTGTATATTTATGAAGTGTGATCTCAAGAGAAGTTTATTGCCTAAATGGGACTGGCAAATAAAATATGTATTTCACATAAAATTAAGCCTATAATGATTCCCGACTATCTCCAATCGAAAGCGTGTATAAATGTGTTTTTTTTTGCGATGCGAATACCCTTTATTAAATCTTAAATTTTGAGATATATAAAAAAGACACTCACGAATGATGCTCGTAAGTGGTCTGGACATCTCTGCCTAACATTTACTCTATCATAATAGCCACCGTTTAATTTTGAAAATTTTACTGTAGTGTAATTATCAACATGCACGAAGTTTCCGTTTCCTTTTACACACACCACGCGAGCCTCTGCACCATTCCGCTTTGAAAGTGGGCTTTCCTGTTAAACTGCAATATTTGTACTTTTCGAAGTGTTGATCGCGGCGAGTTAGCCCTGTAGGGCGCTTCTTAGCAGGCACCGGTGCACTGCGGAGAAGTAACACCCGCGAAGCTTCCGCGGGTGTTTCTTCTCCGCAGTGCACCAGTGCTCGGTAAGAAGCGCGCCCAACGGGGCTAACTCGCCGCGATCAACACTTTCAGAAATACGAATATCAAAATTCATCTCGAAGCGAATATCGAATAGCGTATTATTCGAAAATATGGAATATTCACGCGACACCACAGTTTTTTCTCATCTTTTCTGATATTTTCGGTTGCGCTTTCCGTGTGTGTCGCGGCACCGATTTATATTACGAGCCGTTATTTTTTGTGCGAGTTCAGCGGGCCGCGGGCCGGGCGTCATTGGAAAGACCTCGACTATCCCCGGGCCGCCGGAACGCCTCCACGGGCCGGATCTGGCCCGCGGGCGAGGGGTTCGGAGACCCCTGGTTAAGTATAATAAAGAATAACTACGCATCATTTCGCCTGCGCATGGGAGCACAATTCTTTTCAGCGATCACGCAAAGTCTGAACTGTAGAGAAAGTGGCTCAAACCAATTTAACAATGTAGAAAATGCACTCAAATTTGCGAAATGTGGTATCTGCCGCCGTTCCTCAGCCGTGCTTAAATGGTGTTTCAACAAACTTGGGGCAAGAATAAAAAAAGAAGCTAGTGCATGCCATCTCGTGTTCAGCTAAAGCCGGGAACACATTTGCGAAAAAAAAAGCCGAAAGCCGGGTAGGGCGACAACCGCACACGAAAATCGCACGGCAGCTAAGGCTCTCCCCTTTCCGAAAATCGGGCGCGGTTCGCGAGATCTGCAGCGCCAGATGTTTCGCGCGGCGCCTCCGAATTCCGGCCGGAGGAGCTCGGTGAGCGAAAGCCCGGAGCAGAACGGAACGACAAGATACTTTCGGCTCGCAACATGGCGGCTCACACGGCTTCGGAAGCAGCGCAGGCGTTCTCATCTCAACCTTCGAGGGGAAACCCGTTCTGTCTCTGTCCTCAAAGGGTTGCGTGGTTCACCGGCTCGCGTGGCATTCAACGAGCTTTCAATGACCAGAACGTAAAGGGCGCAGTGAGCTGGAAGTATTTGGTGAGGCGCGAAATATGGAACGCTACTTCGCCAGACTACCAGGAGCAGTCTCGTGGAGTAGTCGGAACATTGGAAGGCTTTTATAGCAACGGTGCTGGTATCAAAGAGGTGAGGTTTTAGAAAGCGATGGATGCAGTTGTGCAAGTTTCTATGAACACGTACAGACAAGCCAATTTCTTCTTTTCGTCTGCGCATGCTTGGCAGCGGCCAACGCGGCGCGCATTCCACCTCATGTGGCTTCGTCTTCCGAAAATCGCAAGCTACGACTTTCGCAGCCTCCGATTTCCGTTCGATTCTCGGTTCGTTTTTTCGCAAATGCGTTCCCGGCTTAACGCATTATTCGTAAAGTCCTATGCGCCGACAAAGTGAGAGAGAGGAGGAGATGCGCGGTATGCGGGGACGTCAGAGCGCCGAGCTCTGATTGGAATGATTAGTGGGCACAGCTAAAGCCAGCTCCTAGTCTCTCCACTGGGTCATTCCATGTCAAAGGAGACGAGGCGATTTTTTATGTCTGGGATATGTACAAAAAGTTCATTTGTTTAAACAAACAAAAACTCTAAAAGAAATTTGTAAAGAAAAGTAATTTTGTTTGCGCATATCACTCTCTATATTTTTGGAATTTGCTTAAGACCCATGTGGTCAAGAAATAACATTGTCTAAAAGTAATTTAGTGCCACACAAATTTAGGCGGGCGCCTAATTACTTAATATGATTCCCTATTTTACACTTAAATACAGACATCGAAATACGCCATTTTTGAGTCGAAATCGTAACACCAAAACAGAAAATTTTATGGTTTTTTTTTTAATTTTTTCAGTCAATATGAAGTTGGGTGTTTGCTAGAACATTGTGTGTCTTTGTTCTTTTAAGACTAATAAATGAATTGCTTGTATTAAAGTTTTAAACCCTTGTTTTGTTGCGTTTTAATTAAATGACAAATTCTCCAGTTTGTGCAGAAACAGCCATATTTGAGAGCCAGAAAAAAGCAATGTCGGGCAGTGATACCCGCAACATTTGAATAAGCCAAAAAGTTAAATCCTCCTCATATGTTCAACCACAGTCTCCTATACACTGAAAAAGCCCGGCACGAGAAGCGGCCGCCGAAATTGCGGACAACGGACGAAAGGAGAGCCACGTGACTGGCGCCTCGCTGCGGCAAGACGATGAAACGCGCTTCTCCTGAGGTAACAAGTGTGTTTCGGGTCCTCGCCACTGCAAAAGCTGTGCGATGACGTCCAGGTTTGCCGAGAAAAGGCCCTTTGATGCTCTGTGCTACCAGATCCTCGCGCTCCAAATCTGCGACCGAGCACTCTATGGGTCCGTCGTCGAAGTGCCAGGCTTTTTGAGTATAGAGGAGGCTATTGTCCAACATATATAAAAATAGTTTGTTGTTTCTGAGGCGTGCCCGCCTCGTAGGCGACGCACGCCGGCGTTCGCCAACGAGGCGTCAACGGTATGTGACGCCGCAGCGAGGTCTTTAACGCTCTCATGAACACAGGCTTCATTCAATTGAAGTGGACGTTATTCTCACTTCCATGCTTTCGTGTCCTCTTTGCGTTACGTAAAGATATTAGCGTCTTAATTTTACTCTCCTCTGCCCAGGTAACTGCCGACGAACGCAGGCCTCCATCGTCTACTTACCGAATTTGGGAAAGTACACTGCGCGTCCTTTACTTATTCATACCGCTCTCCCTTTTCAAAGCTTCAGTAGGAGTTGTAAAACATAAATTCAAAGCACATGCTCAGATGAATAAAAAATCAGCAACGGCGGCAGTGCTCCCACAGCCGTCGGCAGTGCCCCTAACGCCGACCAGACGATTGAAAAAACAACAAGGCAAACATACAACGAAGCTTTCACAAACATCATCTATTTGTTTTGTCATAAAAACCGTGACAATAGCACCCACTCGGCAATGCCGGTTGACAATGTGGCGCTAGACGGAAAGGAACGATGAAGAAAATACACTGCGAGGTTTGGAACAAGATCGTCTATTCGATTCGCGAATAAAGCTGTGACAAAAAACGCTCTCGACCAAGTCCGCCGGTGAAATAATTGAACACGCGTATAGTGCACGTAAAGAAAGAACAATCACAGCATTGTTAGAAGTGGGAAAATCATTGCTCATGCTGAAATTGCAGTATTAACGCCAACTACTATCAGAGGCTTAACTAATTTACAGAATTTGCGAAAAGTTAATAGTCACTTTAGATATCCATCGATCAGTTTTCGCATTTTTACTCCCGATTTTATTATTGCGCGCAAAGAGATTGCCGCAAGCCTTGCCCATAATGGCGCTTAGAAAACTAGCGTAGTCATTTCCATGATGCCGTCACTATCTTCGCAGCGAGTCCTTGGTGGATGCTCCAACAAATTTTAATACATTTTATATTTTCAAAATACATTTAAGTTATATAGAAAGGCTATATCCCTTTTATCATTTTGCGTGGGTGAATAGTCCGGTCGATTTTTTATATCGTGACATAAGACAGATGATGCCGACGCGCAGTATGCTTTCTGAAACTTGGCACGCAGATGTTGCAGGCTGTAACAGCTCCGGGGTCGTCCTTGTTGTCGGGCTCCGCGGGAGCCAGGCGCCGACCAGGACATCAGGCAGAAGGAGCTCGGAAGCAGGGCCGCTTTTGACAACGGGTTTACTTTACATTTGTACAGGGTCGAAAAACAGCATCGGAAGACAGGAGTCCCGAAGAAGTCCGCTTCTTTTAACGGGACTCTCTTCCCTACATTCCCCACGTAGGAATTTCGGCTAGCTATGTCAGCTCCTCCCCCACACACAGCGACACACCCCCGTCTCCACCCACACACGCCGCCAACACCATGCAGACCAGCTGTCCCAAAGACGTCGTCCGCTTGTCCCCCGAGGGGTCGGCGAGCGGCGTGCATCCATGATTGCCGCGGCTTCCTCTTCCGAGGAGAAGGTAAATGTGTGCGGGGCGCCCGACAGGAGGGGTCCGCCTGGGAAGTGCAGGGAAAGGATGCAATGACCTCGTGGGCCACTGTGGGATTCTTGGAAGGCCGAGTTGCTCGTCTTCCTTCCACGTCGGCGAGCCTCTTGGAAGGTCGCTGACCAGCACTTTCTTCTCACCGTGGACGCCTGTCCTTGGTCTTCCTGGAGCCCAATGGGTTCTTGGAACGTAGAAATGCCTGGACGTTTTCCCACGTCTGCTGGCTTCTTGAAAGGTCGCTTGGACGCCTGTGGGTCTCTAGGACCTCGTTCATTACAGCATCCTTCACGGACGGGAAGATCTCTGAAGGGTAGGAGTTTCCGCTGCTCTCCTGAAGAGATCAACTTTGAGGTCGTCAAGAATGGCCAACACCCCAAAGAAGCACAGACCGCAACACACAAATCCAGCAAGCGACGCCACCCTCTCCCCAATCACCAGGCCCGAAATCACAAGAAATTAACTTGTCGAAGTACAGTCCGTCAAAGCCAAGAAATGCCAGACACGGCGCAATCGTTACCGTAAACAAAGCTGTCGTCATGTGTGAACACTATAACTAAACAAAATAACTCGAAAATATCATAAAATTTGCATAACTGCTAAGGCACAATCCAGCAAAAGAATCTTAAAACGACCTACTAAGTCCATCTACATTAGAGTTTTCCGCTCCCTTCTTGTATTTCACGGTGAAGGTTAGCTGTTGCAGAGCCAAGCTCCACCGCAAAAGTCGAGCATTCTTTGCCGACATCTGGGTCAACCATGTCAGGAGGCAATGGTCGGTGACGAAGACAAACGGACTCCAGTAGAGGTAGCAGGAGAGTTTTTGGGTGGCCCAAATTAGGCACGCACACTCTTTTTCAGAGGCACTGTAGGCCTCCTCTCGGGTGCTCAGCTTCCTGCTCGCGTACAGCACGGGGTGTTCCTGTCCCTGATCATCCTCCTGACACAAAACAACTCCTAAACCGCGATTACTAGCGTCGCACTGGACAATAAACAGCAACGGACTTATAATCAGGGGCCCGGAGTACTGGGCATCTGGGACTACACAGGGCATCTTTCAACTCCCGAATCGCCTGCTCTTTCGTTTCATCCCAAAGAATCCTGTCGGGTTCTGTCTTTCGAAGCGCATCCGTAAGGGGACTGGCCTTTTCAGAGTACTGCGGGATATAGCGCCGGTAGTATCCCGTCAGTCCCAAGAAGGCCCGTATTCCGGTTTTTTACTCGGGTCAGGGAAACTCCTGAACGGCCTCGACTTTGAGTTCGTCGGGCCGTCGCAACCCATGCCATACGATATGGCCGAGGTACCTGACCTCTCCTCTGCCCAATGGACACTTACTGGGCTTCATCGTCAGCCCCGCTCTCCTCAACCTATCGAAGACGTCACTAAGGTGACTCATGTGATCCGTCCAGGACGACGAAAGATGGCGATGTCATCCAGATGAGGTTAAGCGTAGTTCTCGGCGCCTCTCAAAATACTGTCCATCATTCTTGAGAAACAGAATGGAGCGTTTTTGAGGCCGAAACTCAAGACCAACGGGCGGAAGGTACCCGCGGGGGTTACGAATGCCGCGTAATGGCTGGCCTTCTCTATCATCGGCACCTGCCAGTAGCCCCGGACCAGATCTATCGAAGAAACAAATCTCGCCCCACTAACCGTTTCGATCCTTTCCTCGATGTTTGGGATAGGATTAGCTTGGTCCTAGGTGATTGCATTCAGTTTTCGATAGTCTATACACGCTCGGGGGTCCTTCCCAGCAGCCTCAACGATGATCATTGGAGAGGAGTAATCGCTTTCACAGGAAACGATTACTCCCAAGCTGACCATAAGCTCAGCCTCCTCTTTCAAAATAGCCCGCTGCCTAGGCGACATGCGATAAGGACGAGAACGCACCGCGACGTTTGACGTGAGTTCTATATCATGCGTGGCCAGGGAGGTTCGGCCTGGGGACACAAAGAACAAAGTATCGTATTTTTGAAGAAGCTCTCTTAAATCGGCAAGCTGTGATACAGAGAGGTCCTCAGAATGAACTGCCTGCGCCATTACTTCCCTCACCCCGACCGGCGTTCCGGCCTCTCATAGGAGCGGAATATCGATCTGCATTTCCGCCGGTACGTTTAACGTGAGGTTCGCCACCTCGGTTTGGCTCACGTATCACTTCATCAAATTGCAGTGGTAGATCTGAACATCATTTCTCTTGCCTCTTTTTTCGATTGCGTAGTTTGTCTCTGACACTTTCTGAGCGACCCTGAAGGGCCCTTTCCACTGAACCTGCAACTTGTTTTGGCACGAGAGGCGAAGCACCAAAACTTGGTCGCCCTCGTTGTACTCTCGGAGACGGGCATTTTTATCGTAATAACGCTTGCATCTAATCTGGGCCTCACGCATGTTAAGCTCTCGCGATTTCCTTCGAGCTCCGGAATCTTTCCAGCAGATTAAGGATATACTCCACCACGCCCGGATCTGAGCCTTGGGTTTCCCACGTCTCGCGGAGCAGCCACAACGGCGACCGTAGACAACGTCCATACACTAGTTCGGCAGGACTGAAACCTGTTGCATCATGCGTAACTGAGTGAAGCGCGAATAACATCGCTGGAAGGCAGGTGTCCCACTCGCTTTTACTCCTCATAAGTCAACGCTCTCAAGACCCACTTCATGACTGAGTGACACCTTTCGACGCTATTGGACTGGGGGTGATAAACAGAACTGTGTATCAGCTTGATCCCGAACTTTTCCAACAAACCGGTAGTTAAGGCGTTGGTAAAACGCTCCTTTGGTCACACTGAATTTCTTGGGGAAATCCTACACGGGCGAAAATTGACAGAAGCCCGTTCACCACCTTCACCGAACTCTGTTCCTTCATTGGAACCGCCTCCGGGAACTTGGTAGCCGCGTACATGGCCGTTAATGCATAACGGTAACCGGACTTGGTCACTGAAAGAGGACCCACTTCGTCTATGACTATCCGTTTGAAGGGTTCGGATATCAACGGCACCAGTCTCAAGGGCGCTTTACCTTTTTCGTTGGGCTTTCCCACCCTCTGGCACACGTCACATGCCCGAACCTGAGCCTCTTCCTCTCGAAAACATCCTGGCTAATAAAACTCGAAAAGGAGCCTATCTTTTGTGTTTTTTTTTTGTTTTCCAAGTGGCCGGACCAACCCGCTCCATGACACAGACGCAGCACGTCTGGTCGATACATCTCTGGAACCACAAGCTGGTTAAACGTTCGACCCGACCTGTCCTTGTAGCGCCGGTACAACACGCCCTCTGGGACAGGAAAGGGGAGGTTTTTTCGCGCCACGCCATCCTTGCAAGTTTTCCAAAGCTTGGTCAGACTGGGATCGGCCATCTGCAGTTCGATGAGCACTTCCTTTGTTACGGAGACGAGTTGTTTGAAGCTTTTTGAGGTAGGTGCTAATAGCAGCCAATCTGTCTGCGTCAGCTGCTCGTCGGTGGTTTCCCTTTCTAACGCGGGAGTTTTCTCGCTTTCTACCCTTTCCTCGTATCTTAAGGGCTACTGTGCTCTGAAACCCTTATTGGAGAGTCCTTTAGGTCCCCGGGCTAGCATCGTCATAAGCAAGCCGCGTGGACAGCTCGCGAGCTTTAGCTCTTGTGAGTGCATGAACGAGACCCTCCCCGAGGCTTTTGCCCTGCTCTCTAAGAATCTTCTCCGTTCGGTGACGTTCGGTGAGAATACAGGTAGGGGTACGGCAGCGGCAGTTTGTCCGAAACCGCCGCATCAGTGCGAACCTCTCCAAACGGGCCAGAAACGAGGACATCCGCCACGGGAAGGCACACGCTCCCCTCGTCTAACACCGACTTGATCCAACTACACTTTCCATTGTAGTTGGCTTCGGTGACATAAGTAGGGTGAACAAGGTCAATGGTGGCTCCACTGTCGCGCAACACGCGGCATGCCTTCCCGTTTACCGTCATGTCGAACAGGCACGGGCTCAGGAGCTCATCATTCTCCGCGCACTGACTAGCATAGGCGAAAACCAACCTTGGTTTAGTGCATCTTGCGGCAATGTGCCCCGTCTCATGGCAGTTCAAGCACGTTATAGGCTTCCTTGCCTCGAATGCTTTCTTCTTTTGCCTACCGTCTGCCTCACTGCCCTGGGATGCTTTTGTTTCCTTATCCCCCTGATATTCCTCAGTGTTCCTTCCCGTAGGCTCTCGCCCTTTCCATCCCTTGCCGCGTCGCTCGTCCCAGTTTGTCTTTTCAAGGGTTTTCCCCGTTCCTTCTTTGTTGTTTCTGCGCGAGCTATACTCGTCCGCGAGATCCGCGGTCTTGTAGACGGAGTCTACATCTGTTTTGTCTTGGATCCAAGTCCGCATGGGTTCAGTTAGTGTCTTATAAAACTGTTCCAGTGCGACCACCTCCAGAATATTTTCTTTGTCATCATACGAATTGGCGACCTTCATTCATTCGATGAGATGCGACCTCAGTTCGTACGCGAACTCCGCGTAGCTAGCCTCTAACTTTTTGCTCACACTTCAGAGTTTCTGTCGGAACGCTCCCGCCGACAGGCGGTACTTCTTGAGCAAACAGCCCTTCACACACTCGTAATCGTCCGCTTCTTCCGTAGTTATCTTGGCAATTACCCCGGCTGCCTTGCAGGGCAGTACACCCAGCAACCTCCTGGCCATGAGTCCCGGTTAAAACGAGCCCTTTTACATGCTCTCTCGTAGTTTAAAAGGTAGAGACCCATGTCCTGTCCTACCTTAAAGGGTTGCATCTGCTTGAACATGTCATAGAGCTTTCGGCTGCCTGCTACCTCCATCTCTGGTCCTTCGTTCATCTTCCTCAGTTCAACCTCTAGACGAAGTTTTTCACGTTCAAATTTTTTTAAATTTTGCTTCGTCTTTGCTTCGGCTTTTGATTCGTCTCCACATTACCTCAATTTTATCGTTGTCAAGATCCTCTTCCTGGATAGCGTTAACAAGCTCCATTTTTTCTTTGATGTGCCCGCCTCAACCCCAAGCTCTTCACACAAGTCGAGCAACTCCGATTTCAGCAAGCGCTGCAGCTCCATGTCCGCGACCTATCTGGGCGGCAAACTCTGCTCCACTATCAAGAACAACCAACTTCGAAATTTCCAAACTCCAAGGTAGTCCCCACGCCCATGCAAAATCTCAACTCTATCTTACAGGCCTGGCGAAAGGGAAAGGATGCCGTCACTCACCAGACTCGGATCACGGCCCATGAAATGTTTCGGCGCCGCCGCTCACTTGTTGTTGAACTCAATTCCACCGGCTGCCATCCAGTTGTAACAGCTCTGGGGTCATCCTTGTTGTCGGGCTCAGCAGGAGCCAGGCGCCGACCAGGACATCAGGCAGAAGGAGCTTGGAAGCAGGGCCGCCTTCGACAATGGGTTTAGTTTATATTTGAACAGGGTCGAAAAACAGCATCGGAACACAGGAGTCCCGAAGAAGTCCGCTTCTTTTAACGGGACTCTCTTTCCTACATTCCCCACGTAGGAATTTCGGTTGGCTATGTCAGCTCCTCCCCCACACACAGCGATACACCCCCGTCTCCACCCACACACTACACCAACACCATGCAGACCAGCTGTCCCAAAGACGTCTCCGCTTGTCCCCCGAGGGGTCGGCGCGGCGCGCATTCATGATTGCCGCGGCTTCCTCTTCGGGCGGGGAGGAAATTGGGTGCGGGGCACGCGTCAGGAGGGGTCCGCCTGTGAAGGGCAGGAAAGGATGCATTGACCTCGTGGGCCACTGTGGAATTCTTGGTAGGCCGAGTTGCTGGTCTTCTTCCCATTTCGGCGGGCCTCTTGGAAGGTCGCTGACCAGCACTTCCTTCTCGCCGCGGAGGCTTGTCGTTGGATTTCCTGGAGCCCAATGGGTTCCTGGAACGTAGTAATGCCTGGACGTTTTCCCACGTCTTCCAGCTTCTTGGAAGGTCGCTTGGACGCCTGTGGGTCTCCAGGACGGCGTTCATTACAAGGCCCGCGTTCGCCGGCCGTTATGTGAGCAGAAGTAGAGTAAACTTTAGACGGCTGTATCATTACATAACGTAAAGAGGATAGGTACGCATGGATGTTAGGACAACGTACAGTTGAACTGAATGAAGGGTGTTTTCAGAAATGCGCCGAAGACCTTGCGGCGGCGTCCCACACTGTTGACGCCTCGTTGCCGAACGCCGGTGTGCGGCGCCTATGAGGTGTGGCGCTTGAAAACATGGTTGGAAAGGCTCATCTTTAAAAAATAATTTATCAGTAACAACAAAGAGTACTGGATGAGAGTAGATTCAACTTTTGACAATTTCGATAGTTGGGGGCACCGTTGCCCACACTGGTTTTAATGGCTCTATATAAGGCTGTTTCTGCATAAACTGGAGATTTTGCCATTTAATTAAAACGCAACAAAACGAGGGTTTGAAAATCTAACACATGCAATTCAATTCTTAGTTCTATGAAAACAAAGAAAAATAGTATTTTAGCTAACATCAAACTGCAAGTTGACTAAAAATAGAATGAAATATCATAAAGTCTATTTCTTCGGACCTCCTATTTGAACTCAAAATTACGCAATCCAGTGTTTGAATTTTAGCTGTAAGATAGGGCATATTATAAATTAATGAGGAGGCCACCTAAATTTGTGTGGTGAGCTAGCGTCTTTTCACAATGTTCATTTTTTAACTACATACGTTTTATGCAAATTCAACGAATTTAAGATATAACATCAACAACAAATATTAACATTTGTTTTTCTTTTAGCATATGTTTTTCAAATTTTTGGCTTAAAGGCCGGATTAGCGATCTGTCAGAAACTCGAGGTCGAGAGAAAAAGAGTAATCATAAACGAAGAAAAAGCAAATAAATAAACCTTACTAACCATTTAAACAAATAAATCAATGTTGGAATAAATATTATAAATCTCTTAAGATGATTATGCTACGATTTAAAAATTTCATATTAAGCTAATTATGACATTACACAACACTTGTGGCCCAGAAAACTCACCAGACATAAAGCGAAGTGTATAAGAACATTGGCACATTCGCGCAGTGCAAAATACTAATGAGAACAATAAAATTAATTCTGACATATATGCAACATTTGTGAGAGAGGACACTAAGTGCAATGTATATATAGAACACAGTCAAATTTAACTTGGATACAAAGACACGGAGCAGGGGATTCAGAATGGTAACGCTGGTTATGACAGCGTTTAATTAATTATATAGCGAAGGAACCGGCGTTACAATGTAGTTTCTTTCGTTCATTCTGGTATCTTAGTTGTCGCATCTTGAATGCGTCCCGTGCAGTCTATTCTTGCACAATTCTTTTTTGCGCCGCTAGCGAAGCAGGCCGCCGGCCGGGCTTCATTGGAACGACCGCGGCCAACCGCGGGCTGAATCTGGCCCGCAGGCCGGGGTTTGGAGTCCTCTGGTTTGGAGGCTTCCTTATACATATTAATGTTTTTCGTACATATCCCAGACAGAAAAAACTTGCCGCGCCTCCTTTGGCATGAAATGACCACACTGCACGGGTTCCATTGCGAGAGTCAATCGCCGGACCCGGGCGTTCCGCGTTCTAAGCAGACAAAGGCTGCCTGTCTCTACCGCCCTCGTCGACCATCTTAGAAAGCCAAACGCCGGCCTCCGGCGTTTGGTTCTTGCTTTCGAATGCGTTCGACGAGTAGAGTGGACACAAAGGCGGCTGGCTTTACGATGTACCCGCTAACCAATCCAACCAGAGCTCGGAATTCTCACGTGCCCAAGCGCTCTCGTCTCCTCGTCTCCCTGAGTTTCTTGGCGCAACTGGGCGAGCTAATGTATGTTTTCCAATACGTTAAATTGACAAATTTACATTGATTTACTAGCTGTTTTTTGTAAAAGAATAACATATGCACAAAATCACCAATACAAAGTTGCAGTGCATGTAGAAACATCCCATTGTGTCGTTGCCATGAAAGTGCCTTTGTGTGCCTAGTAGTTTTAAAACTTAAAAAAAAAGACGCGCCCGATAGAAAAACAAAGAATCTCATATGAATAAGGGCACTAACGTTGCGATTTCTCTACCGGGTAGCCAAGTACGAAACCTATTAAAACAACCAACAAGCAGAAAGAAAGATAAAAAGACATGAAGGAAAGTGCGCTAACACCTAACTGATTCATTGTGAAGGATACAACTATACTAGGAAATGTTGAGATTGGCAAACAAGAAAGATATTGAAAGTATATATTAAAAAATAGGCCATCGATGTGGGAGCCATTCCTTGCTATCATTGAGTAATAAACAAGTAGCATTTTTAGCCAACACATACAATGAGTGATTTTGGCCGGCCTCGATTTTTTTAGAGCGCAGCTCTTAGGCGCCCGTTTCCGGCTTGAGCGGCGTCGCCGTCGGCGTCGGCGTCGGCGTAACCGCGTGGTGCATGATGGGTAATTTCCCCGCTAAATTTGGCGGAAAATTTTCCCGCTAAATCTAGCGGAAAAATTTCCCCGCTAAATCTAGCGGAGAAAATTTCCCCGCTAAATCTAGCGGAAAAATTTCCCCGCTAAATCTAGCGGAAAATTTTCCCCGCTAAATCTAGCGGAAAATTTCCCTGCTAAATTTAGCGGAAAATTTTCCCCGCTAAATCTAGCGGAAAATTTTCCCGCTAAATCTAGCGGAAATTTTCCCCGCTAAATCTAGCGGAAAATTTTTACCGCTAAATCTGGCGGAAATTTTCCCCGCTAAATCTAGCGGAAAATTTTCCCCGCTAGATTTATAATATAATAATATAATAATGGATTTTATTTCCCATTCTTGTTTGTACAAAAAAGGGAGGACGTCAGGACAAAGCTGCGGTTGCAGCTTGACGAGGTCCTAGCGCCCTAACACACTTTGGCGGGAAAGCAGCATTGTAAACACAACGAAAAAACAAACACAAAAATGGGTACCAAAACACAATCACGAGAGTATTCACATTGTTGCACTCGGCTTGAATGCATCAAAATAAATATTTTTAAAGTAGAAACAAGTTTCACCACAGATACAAAAAGCGGGAAACTTTCCCCGCTATATCTAGCGGAAAATTTTTACCGCTATATCTGGCAGAAATTTTCCCCGCTAAATTTAGCGGAAAACGTTCCTCGCTAGATCTAGCGGAAAATGTTCCCCGCTAATATGGCTAGCGGGAAAATTTCCCGCTAGATTTAGCGGTGAATTTTCCCCGCAAATCTAGCGGGAAATTTAACGGAAAATTTTCCCCGCTAAATTTGGCGGAGAAAATTTTCCGCTGATCTAGCGGGGAAAATTTTCCGAGCGAGGGAAAAATTTCCCGCTATGATTTAGCGTAAAAATTCCCCCCCCTCCTCGAGGTCACGTGACCCCCAGGCCACGTGACTTCCCCCCCTCCCTGAGGTCACGTGACCCCCCCCCCCCCCCGTGCCTCCCCCTGCTCCTCAGAGCTGCGCTCTAATTCGGCGTTACAGGGAGTTGTAAACGGCTTTCATTTTTTATTGGGTTTCTTATTTTGTTGTTTTTCTTTCTATCTTTTTTTTAGCACAACTCAATCGTGTCTTAGAAGTTTTCTCTTTTTATCGTGTATTTGTGTTTAATTTCTAATGCCTCGTCTTCATCTTTCTCTCGCAATACACCAGTTGGGAGTAAGCGCTCTGTCCTTCGTGTTTCCCTCTTTTCTTCTCTGCTTGTGCGCTGTTTTAATATGTGGTCTACCTGCCAACTAGCTCAACTCACCGGCTTACTATGGTAAAATATAACTTTTTTCTTTAAATCTCGTCCGATTTTCCTAAAGTCCGATAGCATTAAACACACAAGTCTACCTTGATGAAAACGACTCGGTCGCACACCAGTCACCTAGCTGTGTTTGAAAATTTGTGTTTCTCCTTCATCTCCCATGTATGTAATATTTGTGTTTCTCCTTCATCTCCGAGAAGTATTATCTTTATTCTTGACCAGCTCGCCTGAACCTTGGCATTAATCGCATTAACATCATAACCTTGAAAGGCAGGCCAGACCGTTCACCCATGTTGGTGTTAGACTAGTGGCAGCTGATAAAACCCGTTTGCTCTACAAATGTCTAACTCCTGACTAGCTCAGTTAGTAGAGCGCTCCACTGGAAATGGAAAGGTTCCTTGTTCGATACCAGAACCAGGCGGATTATTTCAGTCGCACACGAATCACATACAGCTGTGTTTGTGAGGTTTGCGCTTGTCCTTTGTCCCACTTGTTCCCCTTCTCCAGGGATTATTATCGTTCTAATTATACGATGGGATGTTTCTCATGGCGCCCTGGAACTCTTTTCTTAAAAAAGGTTTCGCTCAGTATTATGATTTAAACATTGCGGTAATTAATTTGTGTTAATTAGCAAACTTCAAGTTAATACAAACAATATATTGTACTTGATGTATAGAACTAGGAACAATACTGGGTTGGTTTCGACACGCCAGAGAGCATCATATTTCTGAAGCCTTCGCAAAATAGCTGAAACACCCTGTAGTTGTGTAGTCAAAGTTAAATATTTACGCTTACACTTCCAAATGAAATAAAAAACAGCTGCTCTGCACTGTAGCTCTCAAGTCCAGGTAGCTTCACTCGGCCTGTAGGAGTCCGCATCAGGGCATTTTGCAGAGCCTGTAACGTCATCCATAGTATTCATTAAAGTTATCAGTTATAGCTGTTTTCCGAAGCATTGTGTAACGCGTGTTGCATATCACACTCTCACACATATGTGAAGCATTATGTAAATTGGTCATATAATCAATATAAAGAGGTGCTAGCGGTTAAACAGCGACATAAACAGGTGCTAGCGTATTACTTCAATCAAATAAATCAATTATTGCTTGTAATTCTAACTGAAACATGCTTAAAATGTTTATTAGTTCCAGGAACGCACAAAGTGTTTTGCAACAATCTTTTTTTTCTAACCCGAGTCTACATTACGAGCACTTGAGCATAAAAATAAGTATACATGCAAAACACAAAATATATACAAACAGGTAATTGAGCTGAAATATACAAAGCATTCGAAGCACATGATTCATATTTATCTTATAATATTTATTTTGCAGTGTCAGTAATAAAATATTACCAACATACACTTGTCCTTTATGCAATTCTAATAGAAAATTGTTAACACAAATATGTGGAACAAAACTTAGTGCATTACAACTTTTCAGCCTTAATTAGTCCAAGAGCAAGAAGTTTATTTGAAGTAAAAGGTGTGTTAATTTGGTTTTAAATTTAAGCAATTTGCAAGATGAGTATATGAAAAATCATATTAGTACAGAGATCCCCAAACTCAACGCCGCCACAAGATTATCCGGTTTTGGAACCTTGTTCTATTTCTGCGTCTAACAGCCGAACTACGTAACAACGCCAGTGAAGGTTTGGCTCTCCGTTCACAACCCAGCCCGGGGAAGACATTCCAGCTGTTGCAGTGACCAATTTAGCTTTTGAATAGTCGGGCAATAAAGTAGTAAATTTTGTAGCTTAGTGGTTGCTGTACCTTTGATAAGCACTGTACTATCGCGGACAAATTGCAGCTCAAACTGTCCTTCATACTTATCTGGCTTACCTGCCAGCTGTTTTTTTATTACAGAGCTGTGGTCGTAACTGGGAATGGAATGTGATGCCGAGGTACTTTACCCGTGACTATTTAATAAATGGAGATATAAGATATATTTTGGGGACCGCAGCACGTACACAAAAATGCGAGTTCAGTTGTTTTAACCGGTGTTTTGCGCGGAGGTATACATACACGAAAAACAAAAATTGATATGCTTTTGCTTTAAAAAAACGTGATGGGATCTAAACGACTGGCGTAGTAGAAAGCACTCGTTTGCCGCAACAAACTAAGCGGTAAATTTGATGTCCGCCGAAACTCTGAAGTCGTGTTCGCGCCAATAGTGTCGCGCCGCGTTGTCGACCGCTCAGAAGTGTCAGCGTCATAAAACGGCAGCCCTAGTGGCCCGTGTGCATCATCTCGTACTTCGCTACTCTTGATTCGGAAAGTGCGAACGCCTTCACTGGCGCCACTTGATAAGCTCCCATTAGAGCTGCCGAAGATCACAAGTTTACCTCCATATGAATCGCCAGAGATACAATTATGCTTCACACAATAATCTTGAATTATTTTGCTATTTAGAGTTTTCTGGTGGCAGCAGGACGACGGCTCGCTAAAGTTCATTGTTGCTTTTGAATATTTACCATGCCAATATCGATCAAACGTTCGCCGTACAACGTGCTGCAGTCGAGGCATGATAGATCGTGAGCATTGTTATTTGATAATCGCGTGTTCATTTAGACAGGGGCGGGAGTTCCATCGCAGAATGGAACAATTTAGAAAAAAAATATTTGGTCAAGTGAAAAACTAATCTAATTGAGCATTGTCTTGTTCCCTTTGCAGTCGATGATACAGCAACGTAACTGTTCGGTTTTGCTATGCTCAAAATAACTTGTGATTGTATAATTATTTACTCTTTTCACTGCTTATGCACCATAGATATTTCATAGGCTAATCTCAAGTTTCTTGCATATCTTCGCTCAAGTTTCATGTATATCTTGAAGGTCATAAGACCATCAGAATTGTTGTCGAGGAGGTGGTTCTATTTTATGTGATTTCCATTAATCTCTGGCCTAGGAGCTTAGATAAAAGATAAACCAGTGTAAGAAAATCGACATATAACAAAAGAAAACATATCGTGTTCTTATCACTTCTACATAATTTAAGTGTTTAGTAAGTCCTTGCTAACAAATACTGTAAGAAAGTGTCGAAGAATATTGCTAAGCCAAAACAAATGGCGACGACCCATTGATTTGCATCTCCGTCAAAACTTCAAAATATATATATTCAAACAACAGGCTATATATCTCAAACCCATATATGACATCTGATTCTTGCTGTTATTTCAGACGATGCTGGCTAAGATGTCTTCATATTGAACAAAACAAAATAAATAAAAATAAACTATTTAAAAAACCTTAAAAGTCGTGCAGTTAGAGTTTAGTGCCGTATACAAAGTTGTTTTTCCTGATAAAATAATTTCAACTCAAAATACAAATCCTGTGTGCTTGCTGAATTGAACATATTTAAGATTTCATTTTCTATATAATTTATGCCATAACTATGAACATTACAAATGGCATTATCATTTAAACTAGGTAAACTATTGTCAGGTAGGTACCATATTTTTAACAAAATAATAATAAAAAAAACTTGGACGACGCTTAAGCTTCGCCTTTAAAGAGTGGAACGCGATAGCGTTATCGGGCCCCGTTTGCATCGCCTCCTCATTCGCCGTGCAAGCGTGCCTTGCACGGCGTGTCTGGCCCGCAGCCAAAGGGTCGTGGGTTCGAATCCCGCCTAACATCATTTAATTATGTTTTAAGGGGAATGACTCACTTTATAAAGGGAAACAATTTGAGACATGCGGCGACCTTTAATTCCCATTACATGTCATATTTTAATTCACTTTCATTCCGACGCGTGACATCACGGTTCACGTGAGCGTTGTGTGTTGTTTGAAATTCCCACGCCAGGTCATGTGGCTGTGACGTCATGACCTCATCAACCAATAAAGATTTTCGCGTCACGCCACCGAGGCCGGCGCGACACGAGCTCCTTAACCCTATCGCGTTCATATAAAGTTTTTTATAATTATTTCCCTAACTTATTGCAGTTAAAAAGTACGTAGCAAGTTTTGCTGTTGTGCGAAACGTAAATAAGTCTGGCGTAACACAAAAATAGTCAACTTGTGGCGATCGCCCGAATCTCGAAACTTATATTTGGTCAGTTCAAAAATTCAAGAACTAAAATACGCCTCAAATGTGATTTCACTATCGTCCTAGTCAAGAGCTGGACCGAAACAAATATTATTAAGAAGTTTGTTTTTTAATCATCGCCTGTCCTCGTTCAATTTGAATGAAATCACCCATTTATAATTGTTATGTCTTGTATTCGAACAAAACTTTATTTAATAACAAGATAAGTGGCCGGCGAGGCGTCGGCTTTCATGGCTGCCGTTTGTCTACCGTCCGTTGGTCGCGCCACGCACGGCTCGGGCGCGGCGGTGACGCGATACGCGATGGGCCGGTGGCGCCATCTCCTAGCGGGTCGTGTAGTCTATACTCTACAATAATAATCAAGGCGAGTCCTTTTTCACACCCTTATTTTAATTATTTGTAGACTAGAACTGTGAACATATTAAAATTTGATCAAATCACAGGAACGCGAAAGACCACCCTCTGAAAACGAGTGCGATCATACACAGGAGGTCTAGAGTGAAAGGAACATAATTAATGTAGTTTCCGTGGTCATGTATTCTTAGAGGATAATAAAATGCTAGGGTAAACACTATTGATGCAGAGTAGCATTTATTCTGCAACATTTGCTTTGATCAAAATACTGGGCTGGCCGTCGAACCACGCATATATTGCCACAAGCAGAATTGGCAATGTTAACCTTCTAACTGGCAGATCAACAGTATTGTAGACCTAAAAATAATTTACAAAACGAGAACGCGTTCAAAATACAAATCTGCAACTATAAGTTTAGTATTCTTGAGACACAAGCTCTTTATTAAATGTGATAAATATATTTAAAAATGTTGCAAGCTGATGCTAGAATAGCGAAAAGCTCGCGCTTTGTCATTCTCTGGAGTCCTTCGTGTTGACCGCGTTCTGGTTGCAGTAGGAAAAAATTTTGTTTTAGTTAAGCAAATTCACATTTTTGTAACTATGTAGAACAGGCAACATTAGATCCTAGCTCATATGTTTACATTTTTTCAATACCTCTGACATAGTCATGTGTATGTATCGTTAACTGGCAGATGAAAAATAAATGTTAACCATATTGTATAGATAAATGTAAAATAGAAAAAAAGGAATATTTAGGTAATTTTTAGTGTATGCATCTCTGTGTTACAGAAAATTAATGAACCAATTACACAAATTATAGACGCATTGCTTCTTATCTAGCCAGTTGAAGGGTTAGAGGAAAAGCGTGTTTGTTGGCGGTCAGGGTACGAAGAAAACATACCCAAGCAGACCCAGGTGATAAAGCGCGAGCTCCTTTCTCCTAAGAGTGGAAGGACTCGAAAACAAATATACTAAAAACACAACTACGGCATGCAGCCATCCTCCAGACAACAAAATAGTTCAATCAATCACTCAATCAGTCACAACACAGTCTAAATCAACTGAACCGCATATCGTTGAAACTTACAATAGACAGAAGTAATAAAAATATATAAAGCAAAGACACGTGCACGACACGAGACAAACCTTTTATAAAAGATGGAACTCGTGTCGTTCCTTATTTTATTTATTTATCTATATACGCTACTAAATAAATCCCCATTTTTCAGTTTATTTGCCCGATGACATTGTCTCTTTGTTCTATAGTTCTACATGGTATGAGAAAAAAAATTTCACAAAATAGACGCTTGCCTACACATTTTTGCATACATTAAGTGCACGAAGACAGAAAGAAAAACGACCTTGATATGCGATCCTGATGCCGCCGTTGTCCGCAATATTTTCTCGCAAATTCCGCAACCCGAACAGCTGTAATTATGAATGCAAAGAAAATTATGTTGCCTTCTTGTAATTCACATTATTGGTGTAGTATTTGCTATTTCTGTCCTAAATTAGCGAAATTGATATTGTGACACAGAATATGTTCAGGTGAAAAACATCCACTATAGACAAACGGTGAATAATAAACTAATATATCTGAATTTCAAATCTATAAAAAGCAGACATGTTATCAATCGTTTGTCTTGAGTCAGTCTCTCTTACAACAGCCCGACTCAGAGCATGACGCTCGGACACCAAGTAAATACAAACATTATTTCAACAAATTATTTTGAAGGAGGTTTTGGTTGAAATAACGTCATTCCAGCAATACCGCAAATATAATCAGAAACTAAAGGCTACCTTTTGACGCCCACCTAGTACTAAAATCGCAGCGGGTTTTTCTGGCTTTCTTCTAAGTTACAGTATAGATCTCATCATTGGTCTTCTGTGGCACTATAGCCGCTCCAGAGAGATTTAAATCTCCCGGAATCGGTGCGGGAGTGCCTATTCATTGCTAATAACATACAGTGTGTTTATATTTTAGCCACATCAATTTTTTCAATTAAAGTAATAAAAGTTTATATGAATGCGGTTTTCACGGCTTCTTTATACTGCTCGAGCGAACATTAAATGGAAATACAACCATCACTATTATCAAACTAATTAACTAAAAATTGTTTCTTCTAATTTCTTCATTACTGCAATTAAGATATATGTTTATATTACAAACTTTGAGGTGGATGTATGCCAAGACTGTTTCATTTCTTTTAGAATTCGCTTAACCAGCCCGTGTTTTGAGATATGCTGCTCTCGAATTTAATACTTAACCAAACATATTTTTCATTCAATCCGACAAGCCCGCGTAAAGTGGGTGCTATAGCCAAACTTCGCTACATTGGCCTAATAAAAGTGTTGAATTCGAGGACGAATATCGCAGAACACGGGCTGATTACGTGATTTCGACAGAACACAAGACTTGACACACTAGCGCCTCAAAGTTTGTAATATAAGCATATATCTCTATTACAATTATTAAAAGCTCAGTCACAAAATTTAGTTAATTAGCTTGATAATAGTGATGGCTATATTCCTAACTAATATCCGCCAAGCCATATAAACAGATTGAAAACCACATTTATATAACTTCTTAACCCTTAATTTAATATATTTGGTGGAGCTAGAATACGTACACCCTGTATATAAACACTGCAAGTGTGTTTAGAAAACAGTCGTGTAAAAGCGCACTACAAATATATGCAAGGCTCAATTAGCGTCACACTGAATGGGACTCACAGTAAATTTACTTAAAATAATCAAGAACGTGGCGTCATGGCGGGATTGCGATTTCGACTTGACGTCTAATTTGCTGTCATGTATTGCGCGTTTTCGACATTTTCTTTTACCTTGATTAATCCCACAATTGATTCAAATTTTCGTAAAAAATATATGCAGTTTGAAATCTCACTTAAGAAAGTAGATCTATTACCCGATGAAGGGTGTGAATTTCTAAATCCAACTGATTTTTTCTTACATGGTGTTGGGAGTTCGATTAGTGCCGTCTTTACCATGCATTTATAAGGTTTGGTGGAAATTAAATCAGAAAATTACCGTCATGCTAGGTTGAGTAATTAACTAAATATTGTGTTAGTTAACTTATAATTATTGGTCTCGGGGCCAATGTTGCCATTGCAGTATGTGACGGCAATTATTAATGGGGTCAGACCAATTTGGGGAATCTACGGAATCAACGGTTTTTGAGATATTAATGGATCAATTTTCGCGTTATTCTGCCCGTTTTAAAAATTGCGCTGAAAAAGAACGCATCAAGCCCTGCCACAATATGCTTGGAAGAGTGACGTAGTTGTTTAGATAACGTCATCACTTGCGCTATCGGCGCACCCTCCAAGCTCACGCTGCCGAGATAGTAACGACACTATTGAAGCGACCACGTCACTCTTGACGTCAATACGGACGAGGTTGATGCACTATTTTTATTTTAGTGTTTTTTTTCAGTCCATTAAAACACGTAAGTTAGCTCACAAATGTCAAAAAAAAACATTACAATTTCGCAAATTCCTTAATTTGGTCTAGTCTCTAATTGCAATTGGCTATAATGCTGCAATTCCGACATAACCCCTAAAACCAATAATACAAAATTTATTGATTGATCTTAGTTAAATAATCAACTTGAGAGGGCAATTATTCCTTAATCTAATGTCCACCGAGCTTCATAAGTATATGGTGAAGACAAAGATCGTCTGACAAGCAACCCCCTCTAAACAAATCTCTTCGAATAAAAATCAAACACTGTATAATGCCGGTTTTAAAACATTTTTAAAGGAAGCGGAGTGCGATTTTATCTAACAGTAGATTGAACTGAAATCTAGGCAATTTCTAGTATCATTGGAGACTACGTACCGGCATGTCAGCTTCTTTGTCTTTAATAGCAGTGTATTGATTGGTGAAACAATGGGCCTGAGATTCAATTTCTTCCGCTACATCAGGGCTCCACCAGTCGTGAAGCTTTCCAGTAGCGTCAAACTGGCTGCCTGTAAAAATGAATATTGTATCTAATTACATAGCATCCATAGGAAGAGACGTTGTTTGTCTCTTTGAATGGACACTGGTACGCACTCAATGCTTTAGATAATGTTGCCACATTCCGTGATAGGAAAGAAGGAAAGGAAGTGAACAAGGAAGAAGATTTCGGCGACGACCTGAAGATGCGAACGGACTTGGAGATGGCCCGAAAATGTCGCGGAGAGACCACAGCTTATAAGATGACGGTCAAAATGAGCCCAATGGTGAGCCCGCAGAATGAGAGGTAGCCTGGAACCGGAAAACCTCAGAGAAAGGAAGGAGAAGGGGGAAGCGATGAGAAACCTCTTAAACATTTTACCTGACACTAAATATATTCAATGTCTTGAACGTCTCGCTGCCGAGCGTCGTAATTTGGTTCAAATATTTTGCGTGTTCACACCACCTCTGATTTTAAAATTTAGAAAGTCGACACCGTTTGGCAATTTGCATTATTTTACTCTCATGTAGTTGGCGTAGTATTATGCTAATTGTGGTGTAAATTAGTTTTTCGTATATTGTATTGTTTAAATGCCTGTTTACTACTTTATCCCATAGCTGTGATCTCACAACCTAACAGTCGCTTCCATGTGATTCAACGTGACAATAAAGAAGGAAAAAACTCCTTATGCAAATCGCAAAAAAGTACAAAGTCTTGTTCAAAAATGTCCGCAGATTCAGCACCAAGAAAAAGGCCCGTGGTTACACATAGAAATAAAAATTACGAAGTGTGGTTCAAAATGCCCAGAAGTTAAAAGTCGATGCAGGTGGAGTTGCCCAAAACAATGTCAGAAGTAGATATCGTAGGGCATGTTTAAGTTTTCTTTAAAGTCCGTCTCAATTATGTTGTCAGAAAAATTATTACACATGTCCGGCACATAAAATCGCATTAGTCTTCTAGCCAGTGGCGTCACGAGGGTCAGCGGCACCCGGGGCGGTAATCCGCCGCACCCCCCCCCCCCCCATTTTCGCGTGGCCCGCCGCTACTCTCCCCCCCCCCTTTCACGTAGCCCGCCGCGACTCCAGCCCTTCCCCCCCCCCCCCCCGCTCTCGTGGCCCGCCGCGACACCCCCTGAGCCCTGCACCCGGGGCGGTCCGCCCCCCGCCCCCCTTGTGACGCCACTGCTTCTAGCAGACTTTGTCGACACCTTGGTACATCAAAGCGAGTTGCTTGCCTTAGTGAGCGAGATGCACTGTGAGGAACTTCAAAAATTGTTACACCAAAAGTATCTTAAAACAACCGTTTTGGTACACAGAGCTCGACATAGTGGGATATTTCATTCAGCTATTTGTTCCTGTTCCTTGCTCGGCATCTGAGCTGTTTATAATACGTTAAAATGTTTATTTAAAACATTGTCGACTTTGCTGTGCCATAGGTCAGAGCAACCACCAATGATAGTGGTTTCATATCTAAGAATGCTATACGCTAACACGTTAATATTCAATGATTTACATAGGTGAAACGAGACATCTTATATTATAAAATAGACTAGATACACATCTGAGCATTTTGCATACCGTTCCTCGATGTGTATTCTAAAACAGGTCACTTTCGAATTCAACATCTAGGCACTTTCTGTTGTCAAGATAAGAAACAGAGGATACAACGACACGAGGTGCATGATGACGAATGTAAGAATAGACTAAATGAATGGTGAGCGACGTTGATGTCTTATCTTGTTCGTCTTCTTGCTTATTTTATCTGATAATGTAAGAATAGACGCGCATTAAGAACAAGAACTTTGAAAGGATTATGGAAGCATGCGAGATTCGCGTTTATGTTGTTAATTGTTAAAGAATTTCGCTCAAACCACTTTATCAGACGATTTGTTTCTTTTTGAATCAAGGAAATCCGTTTGTCGTATGTCATATGGGGTGACAACAGTAAAGTGACATGGCCTACTGATAGAGTTTTCTTTTTCCTTTTTTATTATGTATCGACTGGTGTACAACCGGTGCAGCGTGGCCTGGCGCCCGGCCTTTCCAGAGCACGGGGTTGGGGCACGGGTCTGAGTGCACAGGGCAGGTGCATGGCCTGAGGGTTCGAGGCGCCATTAGAAACGACATCCGGACGTGCTCCAGCTTAAGTTTGAGTCCTTGCCCAAGATACAAAATATTGTGGTGACGAGGTCGGTCGACAGGCAAGAACTTTACTGGGAAGCAGGGCCACTGAAGGCGAGCTGGAGGAATTCGACAAAACAGCTTGGACATCCTCGGCCGAGTGTCTGAGCCTTTACTGTGAAGTCAACGGTGTCGAAGAGCCATCAAAGAAGAAAACTCTCCTGCTCACCATTTGTGCAGGCAAGATTTATGAGATAATACGAACACTCGTCGCGCCAAGGACACGGGGAAACCTGAGCTTTGACTAGCTGATGACGCTTCTGCAGAAGCATTATGGCACTTGGCCGTCAGAGGTTTTCAGCAGAAACAAAGTTACAGCGAAGAGACCAGCAGCCCGGGGAATCCACTGACAGCTTCGTCGCAGCTTGAAAGAAGTTAGCGGCTTACTGCAACTTCGGGACTTTGGTGACACCGGTGACTCCGACCACATTCACCAACGCGGGCATGGGCTCGGCTACAGCTGTTATCGGCACCGCCGACACAGGTGAATCTGTTACTTATGACACAGCAAGACCAGCAGCTTCTAACTTAACCGTACTACTTCTTGAGCAGGGTTGGGCAGAGATAGTCTAAAAGTTATTTGGAAATGCATATACTGGGATACGTGACGAAGACAGCTAAAGTACTGATACTGAAATTCATCCGAACTAGATTATCGAGGTACATATCAGAAATACATTAGAAAAATAGGAAGGTATTTGGAAGTACAAATACAGGAATTCTAAATTTTCCAGAGCAGCAGCACTCACATAGGTACATTTTTCTTAAAAATATTTTTTTCGAAGTAAAGTTTTGTAATATCGGAAAAATATATATCTGAAAAACAAAGGTGAAAGGAGCTTTTGTTACATATTCTTTTTTTATATGGAGACAATACCAAACAAAAGCAAATATAAGAATCCGCTGCTACACTGGACTACACTTGATGAAAAGTATTTTTTTAAAAATCCCGGCGGTCAGATGCTGTTGATTTCAGCTAACAGTCATGTTAGCAAAAAAGGTTGAGTGTTCCATGCAAAAGTGTCAACGATCACGGGTTCATATTAAAACTAACGAACACTGGTTTTACAGGGGGAATGTTTGAAACCATGGAAATGGTCTTTTTATGTATATATATATATATATATATATATATATATATATATATATATATATATATATACGAAAGACCTCGCTTCGAGGTAGTAATATATGTAGGCTTCGTTGCCAGGGTTTTGTACTTAAAGTAAAAAAATGAACATCATCTATATTGTGAAGGAGACCCCGACAGTTCCACTGCATGAAACCAAAATGACTCATCACAGGTTAATTAAATTATTGTTAAAAATGCGGTGTTAACAGCGGTGAGTGGACAAAAGCTATGTTACACTCGTTAAGGCAGTGACACGAGGATGTTTTTATTTTGGTTCCCCTTTTCGAAGGTATGTTTTGTACCTCCGTTGGCGGGTTGAGGTAGTTCTGTCGGATCGGCAGTTACCTCCAAGGTCTCCTCCTCCCGCTGTGAAGTGGAAGGAGTGGACCCCTCGCTTGCTCCGAGAGGAAGTGGCGTCAAGCACCACTCGGGGCTTAGGGCCAGGATGATGGGGAACCGTCTTGGCACGTGGGACTTTGGGAGGGCCACTGGGGTCTGAAACCTACAGAGGCCTCGCTGGTGGTTGGGGTGCTGGGTGAGCCCTTCGAGTCACGACGACTGTACTAAGTGCCCACCGTTGCCTTTAGTGGCGGCACTTCACACCTGGCAGCCACCTCGGCATAGGTGCCTCCTTGGAGGAAGGGAAATCACTTCCTTGCCTCAGGGTACGTGAGGTTTTCTTTGATATTTAGCGTTAGGATTTTCTTTTCCTCCTGAAACTTTGGGCAGCCTCGAGAGTAGGTGGGGTGGCCACCAGAGCAGTTGACACACTTTAGAAGTGTACCCTCGCATGTGTCAGCTGGATGGTCTGTAGCTCCGCACTTAGCACATATCGTTTTCCCACGACAGGTAACAAAGCTGTGACCAAATGGTTGGCATTTAAAATATCGTCTCGGGTTTGGTATGTAGGGGCGCACCTTGCAGTGAAGGTAGCCTTCCTTGATATTCTCGGGCAGCATCAGTGGAAGCCAAAGTGAGATCTAAGTGTTTCGATGGTCTCTCCTGTCCGTCTCTGCGTATGCAGATGCGTCGCACGGCGACCACCCTGCCCGGAAAGGCCCTCCAAGATCTCTTCTTCGCTAGAATCCAGCAGGTCGTCCTCTGAGATGACGCTCTGGCAGCTGTTCAAGGTGCGTTGTGGCGTGAATGATACTTTGTAGTCCGAGATATTGTTTAAGTATAAAAGAACAACACTCTGCACTCTGTTTTCAATTTCAACGAGCAAGTCGCCAGATGCTAGTTTCTTTGCTTTAAAGTTTTTACCAGTTAGGTTTTCTAAAGTCTTTGAAATATGAAATGGTGAAAGTTTGGCAAGTGGCTTTCTATTTTTGGAGTGCATTACCAGAAAGTGGCTGAAGCTATTTTGGGCAGCAGCTGACGTCTCTTTAGTAAATACTACGGTCCAGACCCTTTTCAAGGTCCGATCGGGGAGGTTTTTGTTTGGAGCCCATATGAAGGGCAGAAACTTCGGCATCCGTACCGCACCACCCACCGCGGAGTCCAAAAAGGGGATAGGTAACTTGTCATAACGGGTCTGGCTTGTCTGAGTCTGTTACTCTACCAGTGCTACTAAGGAAGCTATAACCCAGTGTGTGGATCAAGAGAGAGTTCAGTCGCCACCCAAGGTTCGCCCTTGCCGCCAAATAAGGTGGAAACGAAGAATAGAGAAAGGAGGAAGAGAAAGCAAAGATGCGATAGTAAAGAAATGGCGACTGGCTGAATCATCCTGGTCGGGCCAAGCCAGGACACCCGTCTACGAGAAGCAGGGGCCGAAGCGAAGTATTGCCTCACCCGGGGGGCCCCGAAGGGTCCAAACCTACCCCGGGCTCGACTCAGCCACCAGGATGCCCTTTTCCCCGGACACGGCAAAGCCGCGCACAGCCAGACGTGGGCGGGCGGAACCCGCATAGCTCGGTGTTCGTGGTGACGCCATTCAGCAAACACCTGCTTTCACCGGCATGAATATGTCGTGATAAGTTTTGAGGATCGCGGAGAGAATGCCGTCCGGCCCTACTAACTATGTTGCTCTAATTTTCTTAATACAGGACTGTACGCATTCATCCTCCGACACAACAAGTCAACAAACCCATCTATGTGAGGCAGTGCAGAAGAGAAACGCTGCGCACTATTCTTGTAGACTGACGCAAAGTGATCAACAAATAAGTCAGGCGCGGACTTCGAATTGCGATCATGATTATCTAGGGCAATATTTGACTCGATATTCTCCTCAGAACGTGATTTGATAAACCTCCAAAAAATGTTTTGTATTATTGACACGATCTGATACTACAGAGTAACGATGCGCCTGGTGGTCGCGATTAAGGACAGCTTTACATTGCTCTCTGTCAACTCTTGAATTTTACCTTCCACATTGCGAGGCCGCTTTTCTTAAACTTTCTTTACAAGGAGGTTCTTTCTTTTTTACTACTGTTTTTAGCTCGCTAAAAAACTAGATAGTAAAGCAGGATTTAGTAGCTTTTCTCAAGGGAATAAAGGTGTCCATGGCCTCCCGGAATAATTCGCGTGAGAGCATAGCCGTGTCATTTACACCAAGGGATTCCAAGATCGATGCTCAATCAAGGAATCCCGACATGGTTTCCTGCTGAAAGAACATATGAGGTGTGCCGGTGGGGAACCAGCAGTATGAGCACAAACAAGGAAGTTTCAAAAGAGATCCCTATGTCAAGTGCAGAATAATATGTATCATGAAGAACTAAGGAGTTCACCCCGTGCTACACGTGCACTCTTTGAATTTTATAAACATATATCTAGAGCATTAAATTGGTAATTCCGAACATCAATAAGTTCTGAGATGCTGGATGCCTTTCTGCCTGCAGTAAAAGTGTTCCATAAAGATAGCAAACTGGGAGATTTGAATCCAGGAGCAGTAGAAGTCCTAGGAATAAAATCCCGCGTTCACGTAAGTAATATACTGTATTCTCTATGCCACCGAGACAACTATTGGATTCATCTGGCGGAGTCTGGGGAGGAAGCTAAAATAAACCGATTAAAACGCATACTTCATTTGCATATACAATCTCTATCCACACATTCCAAGGAAATTTCTCCAAGTCTTCGGCTTCTCCTTAAGCGGTAGCACCTGTCCACCATGGTCAACACTCCGCCTCCTGTCCTGCTCCGCGAAGTACACTCTCGATCGCGACGGTGCACATCAAAACAAGGAGGAAGTAATAGACCGATCTCACCAAGCGATTCGGCGCATGCGTGACGCCGCCATAACTTTAGTTCACAGGAGGCAAACGGCAGTGCACGAGAGGGCTCGTGCTGTCTCGTGCTCCACACGCGCAGAGCTCCAGCGAGGTTGTCGCGCGTGCAGAAAGACTAAAGTTCCCTCGATGCATTGCGGCAGTGGTGGCGTAGTCAAACTGACTGGTGAGATCGGTCTATTGGAGGAGCCGATGCTAGAACATAACCATGTGTCAGTTAAACGAAATGTAGAGTAATTCGACAAAGTAACATTAGAGAAAAAGCAATCGGCTTTTGTACGCAAACCACGAACATTATGATAGGACAATAATATTAGTAAAATTGATACCTACATTATTATTATAATGCATTATTATTGCGTGCCTAAGGACGACTAGAGTCGATAATCTCATCAATTGTCAAGAACAAAATGACTCCTCTACAGTGAAATATTCCTACTCTGAAGAATAAATCCTTCAGACATATTTCTGAAGAAAAGCAGTTTAGAGGCAAGATAACTAACACATTCCGTAGTTATTAGCATGGACTGTAAATAAATATATTGGTGCTTACCAAGTGTATCAAGGCCGTGAGTTAGTTCGTGTGCCGAATTCCAACCAGCCGCTCCCATTTTTACAGCACTGTGGAAGACAATACAATAGGTAGGGACAAATCTGAGTTTATTAAAGCGCAGAATTAAAACATTGTAAAGACGTACTACCATCCAGATTAAGTCGCTTAAAAAACAAATATATCTGAATTATATATACTAAAGAGCTTCTTTAAAAGAACCTCTTTAGTGGCGTCCTACTGAGGCATCTGTGCTATTTCCAATTAAGAAATAGTACATATTGTAAAATAATTTAATTAAACTATATCTTTTGAGTGAAAACGATGAAAAGGGCGTGCTAGATCGCGAAAAAAAGAAATCACAAAATAAAAAAGAACGAATACCGAACGGCGAAACCAAAACCGATCGCCTTAATCAATACCGAACGACGAAACACACACCAAAAATCCTCAAGAGGAGAACAACGTTTTCCACCAATGTAAATAATGTACGTAAACCTTTTTCATTCCTCTTCTAAACGCTATTTAGCAAAATCATGGTGCCGAAACCGGGGAGCTAATCACCAAGAAACGACGTTCAACGCAAGCCACAATGACCTCGGGCAGCCCAAGCAATCGAACAGCGTGAGCGACAGCGGCTGCTCTGGAGAAGCTTAAGAAGAAGCGAGGAGTTGTTCAATCCGCGATCACAAAGCTCATCAACCAGATGTCAACAGCCATCAACCAACTTCCCGCGCAGCGATAGTGAGTTTGAAGATAAGATCACTCTTCTTGCGTTACAAGAAAAATCGCTTCGGGAGCTCAACACTCTCATAGCGGACCTTCTTTATGAGAACAACATAGAAGAGGAAATGGAGGCTAGCCTTGGTCATAAGGACTCCATCCGCATAGCCAGGTCGAGGGCTTTGAGGGAATTACAGAAACTACAACCAACACATAACGAAACGACCTCCTTTGGCCTCTAACAACGCGTCACGTTCAGAGGGACAAGGGATGAACGGTGCGACCGTCCCAAACGTGAAATTACCGAAGTTGGGCGGCGAAACTCAACGGAGAGCTGGCGGAGTGGCAGACATCCTGGGACCAAATTCAATCGTCTATCGACCACAACCCCGTCTTGTCTCCCGTGTATAAGCTGAATTACCTCAAGGCGCACCTGGTCAGCCGAGCTGAGGCGGTGATCAAAATAATTCCTTTAGCCGCTGACAACTACGACACGGCCATAGAGCTGCTCAAAAAAAGATTTAAGCAACCTTCTGTCATCGTAAACGACCACTTCACACAACTCTTGAACATAAAGTAAATTGCGACGTCAGACTGCAGTGGATGGACGCCGTAGACTCTATGACGATGTGATGACCCGGATGAGGAGTCTAAAAAGCCTAGGAGTTGACACGGACTCGTAGGGGTACTACTGCATACTGTACTACAGAAGTCTCTCACTTTAGAGCCCATTCTAAGACACAATCGCAGCTTGATTGTCGAAAAACAGCCACAAAGCAGAAGACAAAAATGAACTCAGAAGGCTTCTCAAGTTCATTGACATCGAGATGAAAACGAGAGAGATGTGCCGCCAGCTCACACCGCACGCATCACAACAACCCACACCGCATTTACATGGCCTAGAATGCCACTCTGAGAGGAAAGGGCCGGCGGCAGCGTTGACCAGTGCCACGAAACCTGAACTAAGGCGCTGCGTATTCTGCAGCTCTAAGGAGCACAACTTGGAGAACTGCACGGCACCTTTAACGATAAAAGCAAAAAAGGACAAGCTGAAAGTGGAAAACAGGAGCTTTCGGTGCACTAAACAGTTCCATCGCCCCAGAGAGTACAGATCAGCGCACAAACTTTCTTGTGCAAAGTGCTCGGAAAACACCTGATTGTAATGTGTGACCCCGAGTGGGCGGCGACAAGGCAGCCGACCAACACCAGCTCGACTCCTCTTCAGTTTATCGACATCTTGAGCTCCAGTACGACAGCTCACAATCAAGTACCACCTAAGACAGCCTTCATACGAGCGAGTGGTCAGACCAAAACGTCCCTACGAGCCCTGATCCGCCGAAACACCTATGAAAGGCTTGAAGGACTTTATCCGCCGAGGCACCTATGAAAGGCTTGGATGTAGACCGGTCCGAGAGGAGGAGCTAACGATATTTGCTTTTAGGCGACTCAGCGTGTGTTACAAAAAGAAACTGTCGTCGTGTGAAACTTGTACTCCCAAGTCATCACGGGCCCGCGGAGACCGTAGTCGAGGCTTTGGAGGATTCCGGAAATCTGCGTAGAGATTTTTACTTTCATTAATGGCGACATTATCAGAAACCTACGAAGAAAAGGGTTCACACTCCCTGATCTACTTGTGGGGGACTGTTAAGGGGAGCGTGGAGTGAGCATTCTAATAGGAGCAGGCTACCGTTGGAGGGTTACCACAGGAAATGTACGTCGCGTGGACTTTTCATTGACCGCAGTGGACACCACTAATGGGAGGTCTCTACAGGGACCCATCAAGGTGAGCAACGTCACCAACGTATGGTTGACGTCAACCGTTTTCAAGGTCGACGACGACCATGAACCCCCAAGGTTCGGCCGTGGCGACTTCTCCCGCTGGGCCCATGAGGGACGACAGCAAACCATACGGTGACCAGAAACCTACGGTGACGTTCGACGACAGTGGTGACACTCCCTGCAAGGACTATCAAGGGTGACCGCGATCCATACGACTTCTCCTGTGCGGGCCACTCGCTTTCGACGTCTTCTCCGGTTGACTTTTACGGAATGCCGGTTCACGTCCCTAACCGGAGAAAAAGCGCATCAGAAAGAGGAACTGCTCCGGCGGCAGTACGAGAGGGCACAGAGGAGTAAGGCTTTTGAACAAGACATATTAGAAAAGGAAGCTGGGGACGTCCCGATGAAAAGACTCCATCAAGTTCGACCCTCTTCCGAGGGGCGACAACGAAGCCAATCACATCCAGATCATTTGACTACTTCAGAAGGCCAGTGTACAAGTACACACTGGAGAAAAGCTGCTCAGGTGGAGGCACTGCTGAGGGAGCAATGCAGAAGGGCTCAGAGCAGGATGAGAGAAAACGCGTGATTGCAAGAGGCTTAAGACTCCCTGAGGATCAGTGGTTCCACAGGCAGCCCCAACTGCCACAGAGAGACGACATACCGCTGAGGGAGAGGAGAGACAGGGAGGAGGCGACACATGAATCCCCACACCATTTTGTTACATCCCGTCCCTACGGTTACTTCAGCCGTCCTGTTCAGGTGCTGACTGTCGAAAAGCGGCGCAGGGTGTAGAGATGCGTCGGAGATAGTACGAGCAGTGCACGCAGCAGTTGAAACGCAGGAAGGACAGAAACCAGGAGGAAGCCGTTGCACGCCTTGTGGAGCTTGAAAGGCGGCCCGTTCAGCCACCTTCGGCAAAGGTTGCTTTGTCACCTGTTGCCAATTTTAGAAGACCAGTCCAGGTGCTTTCTGGAGAAAAAGTCGGCCAACAGACGGAGTTATTGCGACAGATGTACTAGAGGTCTGAATCAAGTAGGAACATTGAGGAGTCGAAAAAAGGCCCGTCGAAGAAGCGCATAGTTCTCCTCGCGAGCGAGACACAGACATAACTGCGGGCAAGAGAAGGGCACGGACCAGGAGTCCTTGAGGGGTTGAGGGGACCAGCCGCGGAAGGAACGAGTGGAAGATTTCGCTTGGGTATGAAGGACATGGAGTTGATGTGCAAGCTTACGCCAGATTGTCAGGGATAGCTACTTCAAGGATCTGCGCAGGACCCGAATGAAAGAAGAGACTCACCCAGTGAGAACGAACCAATTCTTGAGCCGGTACAAAAACATGGAAGAGTAGAGCGTCCCAGCACACAGTTCCTTAACAAGCAACCGGCAAATGATGCCTCGAACGAAGACAACGTCGACGACAAGGAAGACTACGATGACGAGCTCCAGAACGACCAGCCGGATGAAGACATCCCGCTGACCACAGCAAGCGCAGAGGATACGCCATCTGATTCAAGCGAAGACAATTCTACGAGGGACGCCACGGTTACCTTTACATCCAGTAAGGCGCCCTACGACCAGACGTTCCTACGCAACCGAAAACAGGAAACTTCCTTCTTAAGCGCCCCTAAAGTCAAACGACACTTCTCGTCTGAACCCGGCGCCACCGATATTCAAAGACGTCGGAAACATAGGCGAGCAAAAACTAACCACTTCTGGAGGAGATAGCGAAGGCAGTATGTGACGAAGCTTGATTGGTCGTCGAAATAAATCTTTTTATGTCCGGCTCCGTCGAGGCGTGGTGACATTTTTTTGGTTTCATGCTCGATCCTTTTCTTCCTTCCTTTTTCCCCTAGCGTTCACGCGACACCGTCACACTGCCGCCGCCTCAAAAAGGCGTTGACCCGACGTGACAATATGCAAAGAAACTGGTGTTATGAAGACACTTAAAGCACACACAAAACACGCGATATTTGCAAGTGCTGTACACGTATAAAACAGTATTCAGGCACACGCAAAAACACAATCGTCCCACGTCGGTAATTGCAAGTCCTTTACACATATAAAACAACATTCAAGTACACACGACACAATCGTCCCACGATAATTGCAACTCCTGTACATGTATAAAACAGTGTTACATTGAACAGTTTTAGGAGAGTGAAAATTCCGCAACAGGCTCCAGATACGGTTTCAGTTTTTCTACGTGCACGATGTCCCGCCGTGAACCATCACCGAACTCCGATTTCATAATTCACCGGCGATAGCTTGGCCACAACTCGATGAGGCCTAGTGTACATTGTCTGTTTTTAAGCCCCACTGGCGGGGTCCTCAATAGCACCAACTGGTCCTCGTTCTAACGTTATGTCAGTTCGTTGTTCGTCAAATAGTCTATTCTGCTTCTCCTGAGCTAACTTGATGTGTTGTGCTGCCAACCTACGCGCTTCGTTCAAGCGCTCACGCACGAGCATTCCACGTATTCAGAGCTTGCTTGCAGTTGCTGCAGCTCTTTCCTGTTATAAGCCACATCCGAGGAAAACAGGGTCACGTCCATACAGAAGGAAAAAGGAGAAGTACGAACTGTGTCCTGATATCCTGTGTTATAGCAGAACACTATATAGGGCAAAACATCAGCCCACTTCTCTCCAGATGAGATGGTGATTCGCATCATCTGTTTCAGCGTTTTGTCGGCTCGTTCGACGAGGCCGTTGGCAGCTGGGTGATAAGCTGTAGTCGTTGCGTGACGTATACCACGGTACTTGAGGGAATCGGAAGTTGATCTGGCAGTAATCTGTGTGCCCCTGTCTGTAACTAGTACTGTGGGGCATCTGTGCTGGAGGATAATTCTCCTCTCGATGAACTTCTGCACCGTGGAAGCCTCAATGTTACGAACAGCTTTCGCCTCAACAAACTTGGTTAGGTAGTCCATGGCAACTATGACAAACTTGTACCTTCGTGAAGCCTGGAAGGGCCCAATTATGTCGAGTCCAACTGTTTGAAATGGCACATCGACTTTAATTGGCTGCAGCAGTCCGTAAGGGCACGTCGTAGTCATCTTCATCCGTTGACAAAGGTCACAGCTTTTTCAGGAACCGTTGGACATCCAGATACAGTCGAGGCCAGAAATATTTACTGTGGAGTTTTCTCGTATGTGCGACGGATTCCCATGTGTGCTCCGAATCGACTTCCATGAAATTCGTGAAGTACTTCCGCTCGCTTCGTCGCCGGCTGGCATAAAACAAATCGTCCATGCGTTGGTCCTGGCATCCCTTTTGTAGCAATACATCATGGAAAAGCACAAATTGTTTACTTGCTCTTTTTTGTTGTTGTTTTTGTACCCGCACATTTTCTGCAGTATCTTTATAATTTTTGTACAGAACGCGTCATCCTTCTGCTCAGAGGTTAAGTTGGGCTTTTCGACCTCAAACACATCGCAGGTCCGGGTCCTCCCAGTCTCTCCCGAGCCGTTGGTACTCGAAGGTTCTCCTGAGCAGAAGCGGCCGGAATACGGGACAGACAATCGGGGGCAGTGTGACATGCGCCAGACTTGTACACAACTTCAAAGTCGAATTCTTGCAGCAGGAGAGACCACCTGAGCAAGCGTTGGTTTCCTCCTTGTAACTGAAGAGCCCAGCAGAGCGCATGGTGATCGGTGACAACATGAAACTTTCTGCCCATTAGGTAGGGACGTAGCTGTTCCAGGGACCACTTAACTGCAAGGGCCTCAAGTTCAGTGGATGTGTAGTTCTCTTCAGCTCCGTGAAGAGAACGGCTGAGGTATACAACAAGGCCTGTAATCCCCAGTTTCAGCTTCCTGGAGGAGGATGGCGCGAAGCCGGTTCGGGAAGCGTCAGTGTGGACCTGGAGGCCATATTTAGAGTCTTCGGGGAAGTGCTTTAAGACGGGAGGTCCACATAAAGCAAATTTCAGTTCATGGAAGGCGTATTCTTGTGGAGCACCCTACGTGAAGGCTTCTTTTTCAGGGAGCTTTCTAAGGGGGCTGCCATGGCACTATGGTCCAAATGAACTTTCGGAAATAGGACGTCAGTCCCAAGAATGATTGAACTTCAGCCGCAGTTCTAGGAACGGGGAATCGCGTTACGGCATTGACTTTCTCTGGATCAGGTGCAATACCTTTCTGGGATACAATATGTCTATAGTAAGTCACTCTGGTGCAAAAGAAATGACACTTCTGCGGGTTGAACTTGTGATTTGCTGCCTCAAAACGCGCGAAATTATTTCCCAGTTGTCGAAGGTGATCTTGAAACGTTGTGCTGTAAACAATGCAGTCGCCCATGTAAACCAGTGCGTTGCGATACTTTAGATCACCGATAATGGCATCTACAGTTCGCTGACACGTTGCCGGTGCTCCTTTTAACCCGAACGGCATTCTCAGAAATTCATACAGCCCGCACTGCGTAACGAAAGCTGTCTTAGCGGTGTCGCCAGGTTCCACCTCTATTTGGTAGAATCCTGAAAGGAGGTCGAATGTTGAGAAATACCTTGCTTCCACTCAATGCCGCTAGAGCATCATCGATTCGTGGTAGTGTGTAGACAACGTTTTCAGTTACAGCATTTAGCCTCCTGTAGTCTGCACACATCCTTGTCGACTTGTCTTTTTTTTAACTAGAACCAGTGGTGATCTTTAGGAGCTTTTGGAGGGCTGGATAATTTTTGCATCCAAAAGGTTTTTTTATTATTGCCTTGACCAGATCTTTTTGAGCCGGTGAAATTCGCCTTGGGTATTGTGCAATTGGTTTTGCATCACCAGTAGAAATTGGAATGTTTCTCTATCCTACAAGATCCCAGGTGTGCAGTGTCGGTTGCAAAACTAGAACGATATTTCATCAACAGTTGTTTTACTGCCTCCAGCTCTTCGTAGTTCACCGAAGCCACCACGTTAAACCTCAACTCATCAGTTATTATCTCCTGCCTTTCGTTAAGGACTTTCGGCACATCTTCCTGGTTCTCAAGGTCAGAAAAACTGGAACATTGCAGGACTGATTAAAATTCGATGGGAGACAAGTCAACCGCTTCAACAGCTTCTACTTTTTCTGCTGATCGTAAAGACGCCCTCGAAGGTATTTCGGAAGGCCTCAAAGAAAAGTTTGTAGCCAAAAGTTTGAAAGTCTTTGTTCCTGCATCGATGACTGTCGGTTGCAGTTCCAACAGGTACCGTTCAATAGCTGATTGAGAACCTGTTACGTATAAAATATCGCGCCTTCTCTCGCTGGCTGGGACTTCCAACATCACTTCGATGACTTTCTCGGAAAGAGGCGGTACTACTTCGGTGGTCATTGCATAAACCTTGAGTGGTTTTTCGGCTTGGATTGAAAACGCGTTTGTACCTCAGTCGATAAATGCTTTTGATGAGCGTAAAAAGTCATCTCCAAGCAAGACTAAGTCTTTCTTTAAATGTGGGACAACCACAAAAGTTTGTCGGAATGACCTTCCGTCCACCGTAATTTCGATACTCCCTTCTCCATTATTTTCAAGTGGCAGCCCGTTTGCTCCCACAAGTTTCAGGGAAGATTTTGAAGGTGTCATCTGAAGTCTCTGGCAAACAGCTTCATTCACAAGGCTTCTGGTGGAACCAGAATCCAAAACTTCACTGAGTTCAAGGGGTCCCATAAAGACTGGGACCCGTTTGACGCCCGCAGACGATTGACAGCTAACGCGCTGCACTACTGGTGTCTCCCCGCAGGCCCCGAAGACACCAGGTCGGAGGTTTCCAGGTCAGTCGGAACGTTAGGCTCCGCTTGAAATGCTCGCTGCCATTTAAGAAGTTCTTGCGTGAGAGGCTGGGGGCACCATGAAAAAAAGTGACCTTCCTGTTTGCAATTTAGGCAAAGCTTGAGCACTTTCCGACGGGATCCTTGAGCCTTGGTCTGGGCTGGATTGTTCTGGCGACGGAATTACCCTTTGGTAGGTCAGGCTTGGTCGTGGTTTGTCATTCGCTCTGCTCGCTGCAGCGTATTCCTGACGTTTTTCCCCAGGCTGCTGTTGCCGATCAGATTTGACGAAAGTGCACAGCTCATCGGCCCCTCCTTCGTGGAAGTTCGAAACTTTTAATGACTTTTCTTCGGGCTTCTTGGCTTTTCCGCTTGCCCGATCAAACTTCATAAAAGAGTCGAGCAAGTCATCAAGCGATGTGAAGGTTCTATCGAAATACATCCGCTTTGCCTTGTCGTTCAGCGATTCAGAAGCAATTCGCACTTCTCGGCTTCGCTTCCTGTGAAGACATATTCTTCTATCAGTTGCAGCTTCTGAATAGCGTACTCCATGCACGTTTCTGTGGAGGTTCTGTCTTCGAGCGAACATTGCTCTTTGATTTTCCACAGGGCTTTCTAAATTGTAGTGCCACCGAAACGCGGACTTCACGTCATTCCAAGTGCTAATCTTCTTGGAGTTAAGCTCGAAGCGCTTCCAAGCAAAATCTTTGGTAGGCAGTTTTGATATGAGCAGCGGCAGTGCGATATCTTCCGGCACCCCGTAAATTTTCAGCCAAAATTCGACCTGATGGAACAAACCAATTACGTCAGTGGAGAGGAGGGAGCTGCACTTACAGCCGCGGTGGATGGCTGAACTCGATGGTTGATGGTATCTCCCAGTCCTCTCCCTGGCTTTGCTGGTACGAGCCCTTGTCTCTGCTTTCAGATGTGCTGCATGAGTTTGGGGCGCTCTCTTGTAGTTCGGTATGCAGCGACCGCTGCTGCCCTTTCTTTCACTTAGATATTTTATTCTGTGGCCCTTGGTGCTTGGAGCCCTCGTCGCTGCTTTCGGAAATGCTTCTCTAGCTCGCGGCCTCCAAGCAGTTGAGTCTCTCGATTACTGGGGACAGTAATCCGCACACCAGGGTCTCCATGGCTTTCAGAGAAGTGCTATCCCCAGCAGCACTTGCGGGTAGGCAGAGCGTCGATGCGGGTACAGGCTGTTGTCGGCTGAGAAGCTCTGCGATGCGTTGCCTCGATTCAGCGATTTCTTCGTCCCTCTTCGAAAGGATCCGCTGAAGTTCTTCGCTCCGTGCAACTGCCGCCTCAACTTTAGCCTGCAACGACGCGTCACTGCCGCTTTTTGCGCCGTCTTCATCCATCGTTGCTGACGTTGTAGTTAAGGCTTCTCGTTGATGCGAAGAGCTTAATGGGCGATTTTATAATGACCGCCGTCCCCACATAAATTTACCTCATCACGGAGTCCCCGTTCGGGCGCCAAGTGTGATGAAGCTTGATTGCTCGTCGAAATATATCTTTTTGTGTCCGGCTCCGTCGAGGCGTGGTGACATTCTTTTTGGTTTCATGCTCGATCCTTTTTCTTCCTTCCTTTTTCCCTAGCGTTCACGCGACACCGTCTAAAGTACTTAAATGAACTACGCTCAACTCACCACTTCGACCCATCAAATCCAGAGGAATCGACGAAGGGGATTTCGTCATAGTGTACGAACATCTACAGCCACGGCAGAGCTTTATTTTACAGGACGCATAGTTCAAACTTTTCCCGGACGCGACGGACTCGTACGGTCATGCGCAGTAAAGCTTCCCCATAGAAGGGTTATCAAACGACCGGTACAGCTTGTGTATTCCTGGAGTCCATCAACAAATAAGCAGGTCTATGCTCAATGCGGGGAGTGTTTGTAAAATAATTCAATTAGAATTATATTTCTTGAGTGAAAACGATGAAAAGGACATGCTAGATTGTGAGAAAAACGAAATAACAGAATGAAGAGGATGAATACCGAACAACGAAACGCACACCGATCGCCTCAATGGATAACAACGTTTCCCACAAATGTAAATATTGTACATAAACCTTTTTTTCCTCCTCTTAACGCTGTCGAACATACAGGACTATTTAGTGAACAGCATTTATTTTGGACAAAGATATTTTTATAATACGTGACATCCGATATCCTATAAGTCGTCTAGTTTCAATTTCACCTTTACAGTTTCTTAGCTACCCGCTATCTGCATCATTAGGAAAGTATAATCACTTACATTGGAATATTCTTCTCATAAAATGGACTCCGCAGTAGCCCTGCATATAGAACTGTTGGAAAAGATTAATTATATTTAAAGTTACTACATTTTTTCACGAATTCAACAATCTCATGCCAGGGCTCCTTGTATCCTTAGCATGTGCAGTAATGAATAAACAATAAGTGAATAAATGGCTATGTAAACAAAAAGTAACCAAAGTAAAATTAATATATATTGAAGAAATATAAAAAATTAAGAATAAATGAATATCAGGGCACACTATTAAGTAAGGAATAAAGGTACTATATAGAGATTCCTCCACAATAAGTAAACAATAAGGAAGGCAAAAGATTTATCAGTCAAATATTCATTTTATATTGCGAGAGGGCACGCTAGAAGGTCATTTAACCAAGTGTATACCATCTAGATAATACGAAACCTTGTAAGAAAACGCATTGGAGTGAATGTAACTGCAGGAATATTAAACATATTAAACCTAAATAATTCGGTTTCAGGTCAAAATTACAAAAATGTGAGGTTTTGTTCACGTAAGTTTGTTTCGTAAATAAGCGTATGCACAAAACATTTCAAATATTTTCTAAACCTTTTTTACCGTTTGTTTGCTTGGGCAAAAGCTGTTTCTACCGCGACAAAACCATCACAATACTTTGTCATTGATGAGACGCATACTAGTTAAAGATGTACACGAACATATCACAAAGAAAAACACAACAGGTGTATGCGAAATGGTTGTAGAAGATTTATGCGGCTCGCATAAGTTTTTTTAAAAATGAAGTTGAATATTATACTATATCTTGAATCGTTTTCGGATCTTTAGAAGAATCCCAATATAAAAAGTGCATACAAATGTATTTACAAAATATAAACAACCGATTTCATTTGTTGTATTTTCATCATCAGTATATTTTCTGTACTCATAAGCAGCAAAATTGCTAATATGTCCCGACCAGCATACATACACAAAAACAAATAAAGTAGCCTTTGTTACTTTAAGATTTAGCTATCTTAGGGTTTATAAAAAACACTATGCCTTTCAAAAACCATATATTGTAGATAAAGCTACCATCCCCTCGGGTCTTTTAAAATGTTGCTCAAATTAACATCAACATTTTCACTTTAACAAAAACACTTCTGTAGTGAGCCATCTGAATTTCCCTTTAACGCAGCAATTATCCAAAGCATCACATTTTTAATTGGTTAAAATTAATAATATTTCTAATGGCTAATATTTCATAGCTTTGTAAAGTTTTTTGCCGCTTTTGGTTGTGTGTGCTTTATATTTTTCTTGCTCGTGGGCTATTTTTGTTTGAACAAATATAATGTATGCAGTGTAGACATGGTGCCTTGATTCGGTATGATTTAGTCTTGTTTGCTTGTTGCTGTTGTTCTCCTTTTGACATATTTTTATTGTACTGTTTTCAAAGCCTAATTGTAGTATACATTTCATAAGAAAGTAAGACATATTTAAATAAATGATAAAATGATTTCTAGATCCACAAAACGGTAAAGCAAATAGAAAGCGCGACCTATTTAGGGGACACTAAATATCACAATCAAAAATGCCGGGCGGCGGAAGGACGCGACGATTTGAAACGATTCCTTATCAAATAGTCTGCAATTCCAGATTACGTTTTTCTTTATAAGAGCCCTCTTGATCCATTGTTAGCGTTTCGTGAATGCACTTCAACGCGATCAGTTATTTGATTCACTCTATTTCATTCTTGTCCTTACACGCTGGTCTTGGCTTGGACTCAGGTAGTTTTGTCTCCTATTAATAGTTATAGTTTTATGGAACCTTACCTAGCGCATTTGTGTAAGGAATGTACTCTCCATTGACAACGGCCGGATCCTGAGGAAAACTGGAAGCGAAAGAACAAGTACAGAGCTTTATGCACTTTTGAAACGGGATGTTAAAGAGATTAAGACAAGGCAAGAATAAAGTGTGCGATAACTTATACTGCTGGGACCTATAGGATAAGGATGGCTAGTTGGGCTAGTTGGTTTTGCATATTGTTGTAATACGCCAAAACAACAAGGACGAAAAACGAGAGAGAACTAGGACAGGACGCGGCGTATGTCTAGTTCTCCTTTCGTTTTTGTCCTTGTTGTTCTGGCGTATTACACCATGATCTATAGGATGTCGCGAAACTTTCGTTCAGTTTCTTTTGTAAATGGAGCATTAGTTTCGCAGGTAAATTGATTTATTTTCGGGGCTTTCGAATCCAACCCCATTCGCGGAGGCCGCTTGTTCGCTATGTCGGTGAGGTACCTTGCCCGATGTCCCTGGCGGCGCGGCGTCCACTTGCACGCACTCGCGCCATCTCGCGCTCTAGCTCCTCGATTACCTTCCGCGTTTCAAGCACAAGGTTCCGAGATAATGACGTTTAAATGCTGTTTCACATGCTGCAATTCTCGTCCGAAATCGGTGTGGTGTACAGTAAATGTGCAACTCAAATCGCAGTCACGCTGTCGCAGCGGCTCTGCGACTGGTTTCTACCAAGTTGGCATTTTGTCGCAGAGTCGGTGCGATCGCTTTCTCACCAACCAGCCGTTCATTAGCCAGCTTTCATCCGCGATAGCTGCGCATTAAAAAATAAATTTAGACACCTAAAATGTTTTGGTTTAATGCTTAATTATTATAAATTTCTAGTTACATATTGTGTTCGTAAAACATTTTGTTCATTGAGACGATTTTGTTGCATTTCAGGCAAAGCCAAATGTGTCGTGTCCGTGTCCGTTGCAACTAACCTTGAGTAGAAGAGCCGGCCGCGCCGACAGAAATCGCGTGGTTGTTGGAGCATGTGAGACCAAACATTGCGATCGCACTAACTGCGTCGGCTGTCGCACCGATTTTTTTTTGCACAGTCGCTGCATGTGAAACAGGCTTAAGGCATATTTCTCACTTGGTCAGGGTATCCTAGATCCCACGTGTGTGAAACTAATCCCAGCAGCGATGAGAGCGATTTTTATAGAGTATTTTTAAGTTGGTCATTTCTACATCGACCAGCTGGTGACCAGCTCCAGCGACCACGACGAGATCATCACGAACGAACTTGCCATGGTTCGCGTATAAGTGTACTCGACTTTGAAATAGCCCACACACAAAGCAATCTCGTACGACGGGGCACAGCCACGGCACCCGACACTACGCTTCTACGCCTTCCGTCGCGTAGGCCTTTTCGAAACCGGGACATCGAAACCGGCGGCTGTCTTTTACATTCGCAACCCACTGCACAGCAAACTTTGCTCGACATTTAGAACTTCTTTCGCGTTGGGAGCTGCTCATGCGATTGTAGAGAAAACCGGTGAGCCGTGGCGCCGAGGCCGAAGGGCCGAGGGCATGCCAGCCAGGTGCATTCGCACGTTGGGAGGAAGGTCAAAGGACAAGGGGGTGGCAGAAGCCTTGGAGGATCGAGCTCGTAGCGTGGAAAGCTTGGAGAGCAATGGGGCACGAGGAAGCCTAGAATGAGAGCGCGTTAAACTACATGTTGTGACCACGGTGTTAAAGGGATATTCACACGAGGAGAAATCCCGGGGATTTCTCCCCGGCTGCGCATCCCACGACGAAAACGTCAGGCTGCGATGTGCAAAAGCCTCGCGTTTTCATCGCGCGATGCGCGCGTGCCGGGAGAAATCCCCGGATATCTCCCTCGTGTGAATATCCCTTAAAGCGACACCATGGTGCGACTAACATGCGCAGCGACACCAGATTTGCACCATAGTTGACTGGTCGCCATATGAAAATTATAAGCGTTCCTAAATCGATTTTGCAATTACTGGAGTTCAAACAATCACAAACGTTGATGTGTACACTAAGAAACCTACGAGCATTCCATTTCAAATTGGAATAAAAAATAAAAACTTAAACGGGCAATAAAAACGGTAAACGCGTAAAACAAATGGGTAAAATACCAGTTTACTTTTCGTGTCCTAACCCCTTTACCAGAAATATCTGTTTTATTTGTTGACGAAGTTTTGGAGCTTATTGCATCAAGCCATAAAAAGGGTTGTGGTGTTTACCCGCATTTAGAGGGCACCGAAAATATTCTGGATTGCATACGTCATAGGAAAATGTATTGGCTGTTGCTTGAGTAAAATTAATTGTGGGAACAATTTCAGTTTTTGAATTTTAATTGTAAACTGAGGTAAAGTAAAATTTGCATATATGGTAATTAAAATGGATAGTATAAATTGAGAGCAAAATCATTTACGTTTACTCTATACCTAACTTTGTACAATAAAATACGACCTTGTGGTTCTGTAGAGCCTCGTGCACTCGAGAACTTCAGACAAAAACTGAAATTAGGCATATTAAGAAAAGATAACCTGGCACGTGAATTTTTAAGTATTATTAATCGTTTTTCTTCAAAAGTTACACTGCAATATTCATACCCAGAAAGATATTCTCAGCGGTGGAAATTCAAAAATGCAGCTGATGATCGAGTTTCGCCCTTTAGAATCTTGGTAGTATATGACAATTTTGTATTGGCGACGAGATGCTTTGGTGGTACCACCTCACGGGCACCCACTTGTTACGGAGCTGGAATGATGCCAGCAAATGACGTGCTATTTCAAGGCACGGTGTGGCTATGTTAATGCGCATCTAGGCCAATTACCAACGGTTTATTTACAAAAAAGCGTGTATGACGTTTTTGTGACTGATCATTTCTCCAAAATCACAGCGCCTCAAGTTGCTGCTTATATTTAAAGCAAAAACAAAAAACTTTAAAATGTTCAAAAACAAGCCCGGACCTTCACATCAAAGCTTGCGCGACGTGCGTCAAGGCCATTCACAATCTCTTTGATTCTTTTTCTTTTTTATATCTGTGGAGGCTGCTGTAGAAAAAGCATTTGCATTCACCAGACTAAATGACGGGCTGTCGTTATAGCTATGCGCACGTGCACTGTTATGTTGAAAAGCACCGCACACTTGTTTTAGCTACATTGGGTTTGCCGATACCGACTCTTCTGTCCAAGTGTGACTCTACAGTTGCTGACCAGCAAATGCTTGTCAGCAACTGACGCTTAGCACCTCCCGTATCGAATACGTGACAAACAAGTTTGTTGCATCGCTCCTTGCTCTAAGGTAAATAAACTAATTTCATAAATTCATAAATTGTCGGACATGGCCTGGCGAATTCGGATGATTTACTCATTTGTTATATTCAATTTTAACTAAGGATTGTTTACAAATTAAAATCGTTCGCTGAAAAGCGCATCACGCATTATGCGCATTTGGGACCATAAAATTAAGCATACAAATGATAGTAATTCACAGCAGGTGTATACATAATGTTTGGAGACGCTGAAGTGTCACTGACGTTTTAGAATTGAGACTTCGATCGCGAGAGGGTCTCGCTTGTTTCGCGTCGACTGAGTGAATAAGCAGGTATTAAATTGAAACGACTCCCGAATATATGGTCTTCCTGCCAGGTATTTTTAGCAAGTGTTTGTTTACTTTTTTACAAAATAAAACAAAAAAAGAATGAACCTCGAATTAGTAAAAGACCAGCACTCAAAAAACAAATTAGAACCAACAGGATACACGGAGTCGCTTTCACTACTGTGTTGAGTACACACGCGACAGGTTCTTGAATTTGCGCTTTCTTATTTTCAATTTGATGAGTCATTATTTTTTCAGCTTTATTTTGTTCGAATTATAATAAACAACTACACCTATTCGCCGTGGCAGATTTAGTCGGTTAAAGCAGAAGTTTATCAACCTAAATGTATCATCTGAAGTAGTAGTTTACTGCAAGAAAACAAATTAAGGTATTTTTATCCAGTTGTACTGCACTTCAGCCAGACTCACACACGCTGAGCAGACTACTTAGTGAAATCGTGCACAATTTCTGCCAAGGCCTGATGTACGACCATTCAATACAAGGTGAATGCCAAAGTGGCGCCCACGGATATTTCGCCGCTCACAGTATTAATGGCCTTCCACAAAATGCGAGGTGGAGCCGTCCTGGAGTCATCATAATAACGAGGCACATGTGCTGGATGTGTCGCTTGTCATTTTTTGCTATAGTCAACAGAAACTTCTTTTACCATCTCCACGCTTTAGCAAATTTCAAGATCTCCATGCTTACGGGATTAAACGTGGACTTCTGTGCAGTTCAACATGCCGCGTCATCGAACACTTTGTTTTTACGTTCGAAAGATTTATTCAGTTCAAATAAATGATACAGAAAAGATATCGTATACCTAGAGTTTCCTCAGATCTCAGGAGACTTATATTTAGCGATAACGTTTGTTACTTACTGTCTCCCAACTTCAAATCTACATGCTGCGCAGGTGCTACACATCCCACAGTGGTGCATTAAAAGGTGCCCTACTCATGACAAGCATGCCGTCGCAGCCATTTACGGCACGATTTTAATGTTGCGGTGTGCTAGCTATCACAACCACGTCTTTGTTTTGTGCATTACTTTATACCGCGGCTAGAGGCGTTCTCAGTTGAGCTGACGAAATAAGTAACATTTAAGCGAAGCAAAATAAAATATATCAATGCCGTTTTTATTTTCGCAAATTTTTTAAATTGACCTGCCACAAAAAATGGCTTTCTTCATACTGCAATTGCAACGTGGCAGGTATAATATGAGGTAAATAGTTTTATTATACTGTTTTAAAACTTGTCCAACTGGTTACGACGGTCCTGGATCGATCTAATATCACCAAGTTCAACATACGCGCAGTAAGAACATTATTCATAAAATGATTATTACCTTTTTAAGAAATATGTATGCACAAACAAAGTCACCCTGTATAATCTAGGCAGTGGATACTTACACATTTCTTCCTGTCAACGGTTTTAGGCAATTGCTTAAGATTTGCATAAAAATTGTTGTGTAACGTCATGTTCATCAGTGATACGTAGCTCATGGAACTTGAAACTAGGGGCAGCTAAAAGCGGAACAGAAAGGTATTAGTATTTTATTTTCGATTTTAATAAGATAATACAAAAATTCTTATTGCAATAGATTTCTTCAAATATTTACTTTAGAATACCTTCGTCCGAGTTAATCCAATATATACGAAAGCGATTAGACACACTAAGAAATAAAGTGTATACATCGAATTTTTTGATTCAAGTAAACGTACCAGCAAAACAGACACTAAGAAGCAAAATCAAAAGAAGTGATTTCTAGATGATAAGAAAATAGCTTTATGCGTGTATTGCCGCGTGTGTTGCAGAAGTTGGCAGTGCGGAGGAACGGGGTTAGAACTCAATGCGAACCTTGTTTGACACAGATCTTTCTTTAATACTTGCAGAACGCATTTTGCAATGTTACACCCCATTTCTTGGCTGCCAGCGAGTGTTCTGGTTCGGAACACTCCTGAACATATCGCGTGTATAAAGAAAGCACTGGTAACTCGATGGTTAGGGGCAGTCGCCCTTCCGACTCCGTCGCAAGATGCTGCTACCGCTTTCTTTAAGTTGATAAGCCAAAGTTCGCTTCATGAAAAGCTTATTTTCAGTTTCACATTACATTCCCATATTTTGTTCGCGACATCGCATTAAAGTCCTAGTTTTATTCGTGACAATATATAAAACCTGTAATATACATGATGACAATTTACGGAAACAAACTTAATAAAAAGAACGACAGTTACACGAATGATGTCTTCATTGTGCTGATACGACTTGGCTAACATCAGACGGTTAGTTAACAAATTAAGCAGAAAAGTTAATAACCTTCAACATTGATGGTTTTATAGACTATAATGAATATCAGTATTGACGGCAATTACATTTAGAGGCTACACCAATGTAAAGAATTTGCGAAAAGGCAGAATGTCTAGATATTAAATAAGGACTTTTCATATTTAGCTTGATTTTTCATTGGAGCGCAGAACAAACCCAGGAAGCTGTGCCTTCCTTGACAACTAAAAGAGTAGAGTGGTGGTTCCCACCACATCATCAATTCTAGGCAGCTCGTCCTTGGTGGATGCGCCGACGGCACGCAACCGAGATAGTGACGGTGCGACAGAAAAATACGTGACTCTGCTCAGCGTCATTGCAGGCAGACAACAACCTCGTTGCCGGCGCTGCTATCACGTGGCTCCCGTCAATTTGTTTTGAATCCAACCTTATTACAGAGTACCGTAACCTTTTTTGCCCGATGAAGTAAATCAATACGCAAGAATAGAAGGCATGTCTTTTATATTATATCTAGATATATGCTCTGGAAAAAGGTAAAACTTAATTTTATTATGCTCTTAGAGCAGCTTCAGTTTTTTTCGAATAATAATTCTTTCTGAAACGTGGTATTAATTTGAAGGCGGTGTTCCTACCTTGACTGGTTACAATAATTTTTCTTAAACCGAAGCCGAAAACGGTGGAGAGGGGTTGTGTTTCTGTTAAACAAGATGTTCAATGTGAAATGCTCCAAACGTTTGACGAAACTGCAGACACCTATACAATTGTAAGCCATGGACTTCAGCTATTTTCCGCTATATCCCGTACGAAAATGTCAGATATGGCCCTGATATATTTTATATACGGCCTGATATGATAATATAAGTAGTCAGATAGGGAATATATGGGAGCAAATACGCCCAGATATCACCATATAAGTGTGCAAATACTGCCAGATGCGGCCGTATAAGTGCGTAAATACGGCCCTATTTCGCCATATACGCGTGCAAATATTGCCCCTGATAATGATATATGGGCCCGTTTCGGTCGTGCAAGCAATAAGTCATATGTACTCGCCAAGACAAGTTGATTGATCTATATTGCATGAGTCTCATATAATTGGTTAATTATTGTTAACATCGTTAAAGTGAAGTTATTCCAGGTATTTGGACCAATTAACCAATTGCGCATTTTGAAGATTGAAAGACAAATGAAATTTGGTTGTATGTTTGATGTGTGACATTATGACGAAGTGCATAAGATCGGAAAGCGAGTTAATCAAATAATGGATTTGAGATCGCAGCTCTTAGGCGCCCGTTTCCGAGTTAAGCGGTGTCCGCGTCGCCATCGAGTAACCGCCCCGCTAAATTTAGCGAGAAATTGAATTGGTACTTATGTCACTTGACGTCAATTTTCCCGCTAAATCTAGCAGTGAAACTAATTTTGTTCGTGTTTCCCCGCTAAATTGAGCGGGGAAACACGAACCGTTAGCTTACTGAAGATGCAAGACGCTACTTCGTCGTCCCGAATCCTTTTTCCTTCGAACGCCTGCGAAGCCGTTGCGCCCTACGCAGCATCTTTCAAAAACCGTTCGCGCAGCATCGTAACCATCCGCTTGCGAGCGTGTGCGATTCATCGTGTGTTGAAAGTCGGAAGATGTGCTGTCCGTGGTGTCTTTTATGTGCAACTCTTTCGTAAAAAAATTTGAAATTTAAAAACGCGAACCTAACAGTGTACACATAATTTTAAATTTATTGGTAAAAAATATATATACAGTCAATTATTTGTTTATTAACTTATGGACATCGTGCGCAAAACAATAGTCGAACTTATTTCTTCATTTAAATCATGATGTGGTTCATACGGCGTAAAACATAGTTATCAACGAACTTCGCATAGTTCTGGCTCACTTTCGAGCTAGACAGCTTTTGGAAGTTCAAGTTGGACTATCATACACTGTATGTTCACTTGGTATCTGACATGCAGAGTAGACGCTATGCATGCTTTAGCTCAACGCCGGTTAGGCAGTGACTTCAGCCTCGAAGTTAGCGCGCTAAGCTGAAGAGCAGGGACAGCGTCTTTACTTGTCACTAATTGGTCACACTAAAGTGACATTAGGTCAAACAGGACGCTGAATGAGCTGAGGCAGGCGAGCAGTTTGTCTCATGCATCTTCGCTTCCGCGCTTGGCAGACAAATGACGACTAGGCACAATTTGTTTTCTGTTCTTTGTGCATGCGTGCAGTGTTTTGCTTTAAACTTATCTTCTTTGTAAATCACTTCGTCTATCGATAGCAACGCGACTTTGCGTGAATGTTGTCGTGTGTGATGTGTGTGTGTGTCGTGTGAATGTGCCATTTCCGGAATCGAGTTTCTGTCGCTAATCTTGTGTTCGAAGCTTGAGCTTTGAGAATTCACTATTCTTGTCGCTACTTTATTTGGGACGTGAGAAGGAACGGGCTAGGACACGATTGTCTGCACGTTTTGGAAGCCTTCCTGCAGCGTGAAATGAGCTTGCGAGTCATGTGCCATTCATCGTATGTTCGTTATAGAAACATACTTTTGTCACATGCATGTTTTATGTGCAAATTTTCCGTAAGTATTGATATCGACAATAATTCGCATGTACAGTGTACGTATAGTTCTAATTACTGGTAAAAGTATCACTGTATACACATTTATATTATTTACTTGTGGACATCGTGCGCAAAAAAAGTAGTCGCGCTTATTTCTTTATTTTAAATTATGATGTGGGTTATACGGCGTAAAACATAGTATCGTCAAACTCGCATCGTTTTGGGTCACTTTCGAGCCAGACAGCTCCTTTGGAAGTTCAAAAGTTGGACTTCACAGAGTTGTATGTTCACTCGGTATTGACAGCAGGGTAGACGCTATGCATGTTTTAGGCCAATCGTGTCTCCGGTCAGGGTCACGTGACTTCAGTCTAGAAGCTGGTGATGAAGCAGAACACGGCACCTGCCTGGAGCCCAAGGCCACACATAGCATTCACTGCACTATCAGCCTTGGGTACAAGTGACAAATCCGCACGTTGATGCCCCATAAGATAAGCCTTTTGTTCGTGCACTTCCGTTTTGGCCTGTCCTTATCTCCTTTTCTCTTTCTCCCTAAGCTGAATGCCTGATAGAAGGTGCGTGGTCACGTGGTTTGACGGATGACCTTGCCAATATCGGAATGCGTTCGGCCGGACCCATGCAGTTTCGTGTGGTTTGCGCCCTGCGTGGCTGCTGCGAATTTCTGCTTCTGCAAGCGATTTCTTCAAAGAAGCCCAAGAATATTTTGTGATGCGTTTATTGCTCGGTTCTACAAATGACAGCTTGTGCTACATCGTGTTGAATCTTCACGGACACCTTCCTTCTCGTTTTTGTGTTTGAGTGGTGATTACGCCGTGGCCGTGTCGACATCTATCTTGGATTACCTTTCAAGTCCCGTCTCGTCAACGTAAGTGCGCTGCAACCTACTTCGCGACAATAGATCGTTTTCCTAAAGGTACTCTTCCAGATTATTTCTAGAATTAGGCCGTGTCTATCTCCTGGCAGCCGGGAGAATAATTGTGCAGAATGTTTCGGCATTGGTGCGATTGCGCTACAAGCAGAAAGTTACGATATGCCGCCGACAAAGTTTTGACGTGTCGCCAAGAAGGACAACAACAACAAAGAATCTTAATTGCGCGTTCTAAAATTTGACGCGCGGCTTTACGAGTCGCTTGTAGAAAGATTGTTACGATTTTGCGAAATACTGGTAAACAACGCTAGGTTACCGTCATAATCTAAACCCTGAGATAAGGATAAATCAAATAACGTACAACTCTCATTGACTCAGGGTTTCATATTATGATGTTTCCTAACCGGCTTGCCTACATACCTTCGCTCCTTGCAAAGGTTACCGTCTCGCAGACGGCACAAACCGATCCCCCGACGGCGGCGTCTCGGCTAGCTTGCACACGGGGCCGCCGCCGCTCGATCGCCGTTTGGCCGGGCTCGCGGCGCGACAATCGCTCGAAGCGGGGGAACGGCGTTATGTAACGAAAGGCAAAGGGCATCTACACCACGAATGGGCAAAAGCCGATGCAAAGGCGTGCGCGAACGTAAACAACGGTAGAAAAGTGCAGTTGCTCGCCGCTATGAGATGCGTGCCGCAAACTCGGTAATCCGCGGGCGTATCCCTCTCCTGCCGCTCATACTTTCTCTAACTTGACGGACACTCTGTCTCGCGGTTCATGCCGACGAAACGATCGGACGATCGTCGGGATACCGGGTAATTGCTACAGCCGAGCGCGGCACAGTTTACCATTGCTCTCGCTATGCAGGGTCGAAGAGTCAACCACCAGCATGGTGGATACCGGTGTTCGACGTCATGATGTGACGTACGTGCAATGCCTAAATACCGGGTGTTATTTTTTTTATTCTTGCAGATTTGTTTTAAAAGAAGCCGTGAAAACTACACTTATGCGGTTTGTGCGAGTGAGTTATACGCCCAGGGGGACATTGTAGTTTTCTAATCTTTGCGATAAGTCGGCTAATTAATTAAAATTCACTAATTTACTTTTAATTAGTGGAAATAGACATATGGTTTCAATTAGAAACTTGCTGAGCGTCGTCCAAAACCCATAAATCAGTAATTTCTAGAAAGACTTTGAGCGCCTGTGAAGCGCAGTAGTGCGCTGAAGTTACCACTCGTGGACCAGGTACAAGGCTGTGGCTAGATAAGAGACGGAAAAATTGCGCGGGCGCCTGACCGAAACCGCTAGCGTCGTACCTGCTCCACGAGCAGGGACTCAAACCGTAACCGTAACCGAAACCGAAAACCGTTTAGGAACGAAATTTTTTCAGTAACCGTAACCGGAACGAAACCGTTACTTAAAATTTATAAAAACCGTAACCGTAACCGTAACCGAAAATTATTCATCGGTAACCGGTTTTAACCGAAATTAACCGAAATATAAAAATATTAGTTTTTCTCAAGTATGACCTGAAGGAGAGATCTTTAAATGCTGTGGCCATTTGAGAGAGATAGTCTCGGCGAGTGGTGCATCTGGTAATATATTTCCGTTCAATCTAACTTCAGGATTAAAAATACTTAGTTAAACTCAGTGGTCGAGCTTATAATAAAAAAAAGTCTGTTTCTAAAGCTACCACACTCCTACATCGCTACATGTATTCACTACGTGTTGACTTCAGGGTATTAACTAATAAGTTAGAATTCTCAGATGTCCATCAAACTCAGTTCTATCAAAACCACCGATGTTCCTGACATGCAGCAGCCAGTTTGAATAAACGAGGTAAGTTGACCATCATGCAGAGCTGGCGCAAAAAAAGAACCTGGTATTCATTTTAGTCTGAAACGTGTCGCGAGCGACGATATTGAGACAACACAGAAAGAAAAAAAAATGTCAGAGGTTCGACATTGGCGCTGTATGAAATATATATATATATATATATATATATATATATATATATATATATATATATATATATATATACAACATGGGCACTTCACGTCATCGTACGTGGTCTCCGAAGAGAAATAAACGAACATATGCAGATGAATGAACCGTACTTAATCCAATGAATCAAAGAATTAAAGTTTCAGGAACCCGCAGAAAGCCGAAAAAAGGGCGGAGCCAGGATTTGAACTCTGGGCCTCCCAATGTCCGGTCGGGTGTGCTAACCCCGACCGGACATTGGGAGCCCAGAGTTCAAATCCTGGCTCCGCCCTCGGCTTTCTGCAGGTTCTAAACTTAATTCTTTGATTCATGGATTAAGTACGGTTCATTCATCTGCATATATTCGTTTATATATATATATATATATATATATATATATATATATATATATTTATATATACACATATATATAACCGGGAGCGACGGAAGGAACGAGGAAACATCCGAAGGGTTTCCGAGTTTTTCTTTTCCCTGCAGAGACTCTCTTCCGAACCCAGTGGCAGTCACCGGCACTGCCACGCATCTCAGCATGACAAGAAAACAAGGAGAAGGATGCCTCGTCGTCGAACGCGCCAACGCACTTGGCCGCCGATGACGGAGCAGCCCTCGTCCAACAGACAAGGGATGCCATTTCTGCCTCCTTCGCCTCAACCTTGGGAGCTGCCCCGCTTCCATCGTTGATGCCAAGGTCGGTCTCGCCCCACACGGCCAGCAGTCTCAACAGTCCCTGTCGCAGAACTCTTAGCGGGAGCTATTCGAACGTCAGCACGGTGAGCTCGAACATCTACAGACGCGCCAAGAGATCGCTTCTAGCATCGCCGGAGGCCCTTTCCATGCTTCCGCCGGAGGCATGGTTTCTACGGGAATCATTTCTACGAGAGTCACCAACGCGATCCGACTACCTCCACCGAAGCCCCACCGCCCATTCCAGAAACGAGGGTCTGTCAGGCCTACGACAACCTGCGCGACCTCGCCCAGAACACCAGAAGTTTGTCTACGAGAGATGTCCTCGAGATCCTCATCTCAACCCGTATCGGTTCTACTGGGATACCCTGCTCACCGCACACCAGCACCTCATTTTCGATAGACTGGAATTTTTCCACGTCGTCGCCAGAGGGAACTAGAGGACGTCTATAGTATCACAGACGTACAGGCTCGAGTCCGAGGTTTTCAGAGGCTCCCCGATCAACTACCCAACCAGCCTCGACGCGGACGCCACACGTCTCGTGGTCCCGCGAACACCAGCTACCACCCAGGCACCAAGTTCAAGAGGCCCCCTAACTGTGAATCCGGCAGCTACCCTGGGTCTTCAAAACCCACCAGTGCCGTAATCGACGGCACGGTCGTCTGCTCCTGGACGCTTTCCCGGTCGAGGACGTTCTCACCCATGCATTTTGCGAAGCTGGCGTCTCTGCTTTTTCTTGCCCGTGCTTGATGGACCGAAGAAAACAGCCCATTGGGTCCGGACTCGACGGCCACCGCCGCAGAGCGAATCCTGGCGTGGCTCAGCAGGACTGACAGTGTCATCGCGCCCCACGCCGATGACGACTCCTTCGGCACGTACGATGGCGAGGAGGAAAACCGCACCAAAACAAAGGAACACACTACAAACAAACAAAGCGACGTCGAAGACTCCGATTCGGACCTGGGTAGCACTGCCTACAAGTCGAAAGCGATGGGACCTCCGCCGCAGTCCACCCGACCCAGTAGGCACCTCAAGTCGACTGGGCAGTGTTTAGTGAGGCATGAGTTTTCACGAGCCGCCCGACTTCGGCGCACTTTCCATTTGCTGCATGAACCCTTGTTGCTTTACGGCCGCCATCTCTCCTGACCAGATCCCCACGATCGATGCCGCCGTAACCAACATGTTGGTGGCATCATCAAACGCACGTGGTCTGCCCTTCAACCCCGTCTTCCTCGTATCCAAGACAGCCACCGAGTCCCGCTTTGTTTTGGACTGCGACGCACTTACTCCTTACGTCCAGGCACCTCAGTTCCGCCTGACTCCGCTACCCCAGGCCATCAAAGCAAACCTCCTCCCGCCTCAAGCGTATATGGTGAAGCTCGACATTGCCGAGGTCTTTTACCATATCGCGCTTCATCCCTCCTCCCGTAACCTGACCACATTTAGAGTAGGCCGCCGTTACCGCTGTTTTTGCCGTATGACTTTCGTGATACACCCGGCGCCGTTTGACAGTCAGCTCTTGGCAACAACCATTGCCAGGGAAATGTGCGCGCGTGGACTCTGGGCTTGGTCTCACATAGACAACTTTTTGTGCGCCCGTCCCGACCCAGACAGGTTGGCGTCTACGATGCGCCTCCTCGTGGAGGACTTGCTGCGGTCGGGATTTCGCTTAAAACTCGGCGACACGAGCAGAGCGCACGCGATGCATGGGTTTTCTTGGGTTCAGGCTCGACACAGCCGATAACACCATTTCGCACACGCCAGAACGGCTCTGAGCCATTCCTCGCGTCCTCCGCTCGCTGGAGGCGCTCTAGAGGGCGGCAGGCTACTTGGCATTTTACTTTTCTCTATATAACTCTGGACTTTTTCTTCTTCGTCCCTCGTTTGACAAAGTTTCAGACCAAATTTCTCTTTCACTCAACTGGCTTCCCTTTCTTCTGCGTGTTTGGCCGACTTTGCCGCGCTGCCGACCGCTCCCCTTTTTCCCCACTACCCAACTGCGCATGAGCAGATGCCTCCGGATTCGGTTACGGCGTAGATGTTGGGGACTGTGAGCAGGCAATAATCGCCTCTCTGCCGAGACCAATATGCCTCGGGAAAGACTCGCCGCGTTGTGGTGCGCTTGTATTGCCCATACTCCGTTTCACCTTATGTTGTACCGCAGCGGAGGCATGAAGCGCGAGCTCATAGCGTTGGCAGCTGCTCTTACGTCACGAGAGCTTGTGCCGCCGAGATCTGCCCCAGAGCAAGGAGCTCGCGCTTGTGGCCTTTTCTGCGGTACATCATAGGGTGAAACAGTGTATAGAAAGGAGCACTTCTGCACACGGAGAACAGGGCTTTCGCTCTCGCGCTGCGCTGCGGCCATGGACGAGCTGCCTTGGGCTATTCCCTGTGCCATTTTTTTCTTTATTTATTTATTAACATTTATTGAAAAGCTCAGGAAACCGTTCGGACGTTTCCTCGATTCGTCCGCCGCCCTCTGCACGAGAAGGGAAAGATGTCTCGCGCTGAGAGCGCGAGGACTCAATGGCCCGCCGGCTTGCCATCGCGTGTCAAGCTTACAACAGCAGGTCGGCGGGGCTCATGACCGTCGGTACCCATTTTATTGAGATATCTTTATTAAGAAAGAAGAGAAACGGCACTGGCGATAGCCCAAGGCAAAGCTCGTCCATGGCCGCGGTGCAGCGCTAGAGCCAAATCTGTGTTGTCCGCTTGTAGAAGACTCCCTTTCTCGCCAATGCACGCGCACCAGAGCGCGGCGAGTCCTTCCCAGAAGTATATTAGCCTCGGCAGACGGGCTATGATTGCTTGCGCATAGCCCCCATAAGTAATCGAAAACCGACTCCGGAGGCATCTGCCTATGCGCTGTTGGGTAGCGGGGAAGGTGGAGCGGTGGGCAGTGCGGCAGAGTCGACCAAACACGCAGAAGAAAGGAGTCAGTTGGGTGAAAGAGGAATTTGGTCTGAAACTGTGTTAAACAGGTGGACAAGAAGGAAAAACCAGAGCCGGAAAGAGGAATTCAAAATGCCAGGTAGCACGGGGCATGTATAATATAATATAATATAATATAAGCACACCCGACGGGATATGGGGAGGCCCAGAGTTCAAATCTTGGCTCCGCCATTTATTTTGGCTTTCGGCGGTTTCGTAATACATTGATTCATTCGAAAAAGTACTGTTCATTCACCTGCATATTTTCGAATATATATATATATATATATATATATATATACATGTATATATATATATATATATATATATATATATATATATATATATATATATATACATACATACATACAGTATAAATAAAGTACGTCGCACTTTATTTTCATTTTTGCGTCCACACGTTTTTGTTTCTTATATATAAATGCACCATTTTCTAGCGTCACAGAATCAACCAGCGAGAGACGTGCGCTTCGATAACCATAGGCAATTGCTTGGAAATAGCAAACATGACGATAGGTGTAACATGGCACAACAACGAAGACAAGGGAAAGGAACGAACAACGCATGACATATTTTTGCACCTTTCTGTGTTGTTCGTTCAGCTCCTTTGTCTTCCTTCTTTTGAGCTATTGCATTTATATTATGTATGACTTTCACCAACTAGCCCAGCTCTTAATTTTTTTACTTTATTGCACTTAGAAGTATTTTAGTAGAGGATGGCTATAGTTCTGCTCCTTCCGTCAGTGTGGGCTAAGACTCGTCTGCATGTATTAGGTTGAAATAAACTGTAGCGACGAGAAGGTCGAATGGCTCTTCCAGAACCCAATGGGAACGTTCTTAGGGTTATCTACAAATGCTGCCCAACAACAAAGTAGGAATATTTTTTTCAATTTTCTTTTAATATACAATGCGATGATTCCCAAGTAGCGGAAGTAACACGTAGGCTCGGGTATCAAACTAAAGAATGTAAGTAGATGTAATGAACAAGCGTTGGAGCTAGAAACGTGTGCAACTTTTGACTAATTAGAAGTATTAAGACGTTTCTAAGCTCCTTAAATTTTAGGTTGTTGGATATGTGGGACTTCTTTAAACCGTTTATTATAAAAGGGCAGTCTCGCATTTCAATTAAACAGATTATCGAAAAACCGAAATAAACCGGTTTTTAGGAACGTGTAACCGGTAACCGAAACCGTAAAAATTGAAACCGTAAAAACCCGAAACGAAACCGTTATCAACAGGAAGCGGTAACCGTAACCGTAACCGAAACCTTTATTTTCCGGTTTGAGTCCCTGTCCACGAGTGGTATTTTTCTCAAGCACTGAAAGTCTTTCTGAAAATGACTGATCTAGGGATTTTGGTAGACGTTCAGCAAGTTTCTAAATGGAACCATATGTCTATTTCACTAATTTAAAAATTAAGTAGGGAATTTCAAATCATTAGCCGACTTATTGCAAAGATTAGCCACCCACATATTGTCCCCCTGGGCGTATAACTCACTCGCACAAGCCGCATAAGTGTAGCTTTCATGGCATTTTTAAAAACAAATCTACAAGAATAAAAAAAACTGTATATCAAGGTTATCAGGGTCTTGATATCTCCATAACAAGACCCTGATACGGTTATATAAAAAATTGGGCAGATCTGGCTTGATAAGGCTTATATAAACTGATTTACTTGATACAGCCAGATCTGCCCAATTTTTATATAACCGTATCTATTTTTTATATAAGTTCAGATATGCCATTTTCGTAGGGATAGCACCCACCAGCTGTCAACTCGAACAATTTTTTGTCTTTTTCTTTAGAGATGCCTAGAATTTGTATCCATAAGTAACAACTCGCTCGGTCTGGTCGGTGATTTAAATGTGCATAATGTGAAAAACTCTCCCGTTTTGTCCGGACTGAAGAGTGCCCTTAGTGTTCGTGTTTTTGTTTCGATGCCATTACGTCTGCAACTGCAATCATACTTTCTACATGAATCTATGTTTTTATTTTCAGAATAAGCAATGTTGTTAACATTGCGGGTACAATTAGTTGTGACAAAGCAATATTTTACTTGTATGATTTTTATCTGTTAATACTTGCGAATTATCAAGAAGCACTACCAAACCCTTCCGTTTTCAGACAACGAAAGAGTGGAATATGCGTTCGTTTCAGAACGTAGTTGTAGAAATAAACTGGAACACTGTTGTATAAAAGATGTGCGTAGAAGTATTATATGAGTTTATGACTATATTTAAATATTTTTGCACCTCACGTTTTCGAGCAATACAAACGTAGTTAAAAAGCGAATCAGGAAACCATAGGTTGCTCCATCTATTTTAAAAACAATGAAACAAAAAGTCACTTATATTAGCTTTAAGTCTTGTCAAGATATGATTTTCTTGCGTTGTTCAAGAAATATTGCAATCAACTAGTGTTTGCGCACAAAGAAAGACAAAACCAAAATATCACGGACATTTGTTTTCATGATTCAAGAAATCGCCTTAAGTTTTATGGCAATCTATAAACGAAGTGCTTCAACGCAAAAACCAAAGGAAATCAATTAATATTTTGTTTTAATATTTGGTAAAAGACTGTCAGAAATATAGCTGTCAGACCACATTTACGGCCATTTAACTAACTTTCCTTGAGGCGCCCAAAATGAATGTGCTACTTCATCGATCTTTAATCCGGAAGATAAAACTGTTTTTCCTCGTACGTACGAATAATTCAGAAGTTTTAATGCATTTATAGGATTGAATAATGGAAGAAGTCATGGCATAGATAACATACAAATGAAACTTGTTAGAGTTTAACATAGATGTGACAGCCCTATTCTTAGCATATATATTTAACTAAGCCTTTTCAACTGGCAAATTTCCAAAAAGATGAAACTCGCAAATGGTTCCGTTCCGCACAAGGAAGACGACAGCATTTCACTTACAAGTTATAGACCCATTTTTATGCTGCTTAAATTTTCAAAGGGTCTTAAACATATAATTTAGCGACGTGTAGACGAAGTTTCTGTTAACTATTGTGGGCCTGTTTGACCTCGTACGACGCCTGAGTCGATCAAGTGGGGCTTTAGTCGCTTCCAAGAAAGTCGCACAACATAGAAAGTGCAATCAAACGGTCTGAAGAGTCACAATCCGTCGCTCCAAGTCCAGTTCCTTTGTGAGAGACGCTACTTGTCGATTCCAGCAATCAAGACTCTTCTTCGACACCCGCTTGCTCTCTCCTTAAGTAGCCACCTGGACCCTTTGTCTACAAACGCCTCTCGGTCCTACCGACGATGTTATGACTACCCCTCTGCCGAGGATGTTAAGACCCTTACGGGAATCCGTTGTTTCTTGCGGCGCACGGCGCTGTGACGCAAACCTCTTCACATCGACAGATATAAACAGAGCATGTCAGTCTCGGCACTGTACACTGGACAGGGTACAAAGGGTCTCAGACTGGCGGGGCATATCGGCCTTGACATCAAAGACGTGAGATTCAATGAATCTTCACACCGGCGGAGAATGTGGGCTTCGGCACCGGAGACTTGGGGGGGGGGGGTGAACGGTTCTCCTGAACATTCAGTGGTGAATCTCAGTTTGGATTTCGCAAAGTAAAGTCTACGAAATGCGCTCCATGATCGGGAAAGAAGCTTGCAAAACACATTAATATGAGAAGTTGAACCTAGGACTTTTAACTGACTTCTGTAAAATTTTGGACTGTCTAAACCTATCTACGTTCCTTGATAAACTCTTATGTTGTGGTATGCGGGAGACGTCTTTATCACATATTATTTCGTATACAAAACACGCAAGTTGTGTGCCTCAATGAACGTGGAAGTTTTTTTGTTTTTTTTACTTTTGGAAGTTTGGTGTGTCACAGGACAGTATACCTGGCCCACTATTATTCAATGTTCATATTAATGACATGGTCAATACTTGTCAACAATCACGTGTTATTATGTATACTGACGACACTCGTAATTTTCTGTCTATGACGAATATGAGAGAGTTTACAGCTCACAGAGATGCTATCTTTAAATAGTCCTTTCAAGCCACAAAAAAATTTATCAAAAAATTCCGCCAAGTTAAAAAACACTGTATTCGATCCTTAAATAATCATATTGTTAAAAACTATACTCGAAAAATTGGGGGCGGCCAGACTGAAATAGTAAACAACCAAGGAATACTAGGTGTCATGTTTTCGGAACGTGCAATCGGATGATCATGTAGAATATATCGCTTTAAAGGGATACTTCAACGAAATATGAAATATTCCCGTCGTGTTCAAAAATAGGTTGAATATGATCCACAATATCCGTAAATGACATTCGCGCGTTTGTATTTTGATAATGGTGGCTGTATTTTTCGTTATAAACGGCCCACTCTGGCAAGCGCTCGGAGAAGGCCCAGCTTAGAGCACGTGACATCCAACGCAATCGTGACGTAGGTCGTCTCAAGACGAGCAAAGCTACGGCGAGGCTGACGTCGAGAGGATGGCCTAGTCGTTCCAGCCACCGAAGCGGCTGCTTCTGTGCGAAATTTGAGTGACGGGTTAATCTTCTATAATCTTGTAGGGGGACAATAGCGACTTCTGCGACACACAAAGGGAATTCTCGGGAAGAGGGAGTTCCTCCTTCCCCCTTCTCTCGTCGTGGCCGGAGGCGAGACGAATTCCGTCACTAGCTGTCAAGGTTCCTAGACGAACATTACAAACGTGGCGTTAGCGACATCCACCAGGTGCTCTTTGCTAATCGATTAATTCGTTTTAAAATTCCTTTGCGAGACTTTTTTAACAAGATATTGGTATGTTCCATGTGATACTGCTCTTTTGAACACATATAGACCAAAAAATGAGCGCCGAAATTTCGTTGTAGTATCTCTTTAAACTTCCAAAAATAGTTGGCGTAATCGATCATTGCTGTTTTATTTTGCCTACAAATATCAAGGTTTAAGTTTATCACGCTTTGTTTGGTTCAAAATTTAACTATTGCAGTTTGGTTGTGGGCTTCACAGATAAAACTAATCTAAACAAACTAATGATTCTCCAAAAAAAGCACTCCATTTCTCTGCAAATGTTGCCTAAGACCCCCATGCCGAACAATTATTTTACATATATTATCATGATGTTTCCCCGAATCTATGACTATCCTTTATTATGTTTGTATTTTTTAAGTGTGAGGGTGTATTGCTTTTTGTCTTTTCTTTCAAGCTTGACTCAAACCCGAATCTGTAATCAGTATCAGAAGAGAGAAATTTTGGATCGTACCCCACATCGGTACTATTTGTGCACCTCAATTACTTGTTCATAGCTTGCCAATATAGCCTAATACCTTCATCTTCAACACCATTGCTATTCAATCTTGAACTAAAAAAACAGCGAGCGCTTTTTTGTGCAGGCTATAGTGTTATGTTCTTAATTTCATTATTGTGTTGTGTTCTCTAAGTACAGGGACACCAGACCTAGTCAAGCTTCCTATTGGGAGCTTTTTGTCCCTTGTCCTAGCACAATATTGTTCCAATAAAGTTCAACCTTCAACTTCCGGCTTTTTTTCCTTGCAGAATTTTGTAATCTGGTGAAAAACCGGTGAATTATGGATTGATATCTCCAAAAACACAGCCTTTTCGGAAATGTTTAAATTAGTTTGGCCTCATAATAAATGCTGTATATACTGAAAGTAGATCTCAGTTAACAAAAACCTTTGGACGAGAATTCTTTCTTTTTTTATTGGGAGGGAGTTTAGGGTTTTAAAAATTTTGTAGTCGGGGTACAGCAACACTCGACATTCCTTGGCCAGATTGTGCGAATCTTAATTTTAATGCACCAACACAAGACTAAAACTTGTGCTTCACTTTTGGATGTTCGGTTTCCACATGAAAACTTTCGGTTTAAATAAACCCTTTCGGAAATTCTGTCAGGCAACTGATAACCCCACTCCGTTTCACCTTACGTCACAGCGCAGCGAATGCTACGAGCTATCGGATCCAATTCAAGGCCATGTGAATGTCACGTGGCCTTGGAGACGGGGCACAGCGACGCGCGGAACGCGTATCATGGGTTATTTTCACAGAGAGGGGGGATTTTCTAGAATAGCTCGTGGCGTCCGCTGCGCCCGCACTTAAGGTGAAACGGAGTATATCATCATCAAAGTGTGTGTTATGTGTTATTTATCCATGTTAATGGCGGTTTCTTGGCGACGGATGGAGGAGTTGTTGAAGATGGTGGCTGTCAAGACGCTAGTCTGCTAAGTTTTTTGTCCGATGTCAACGTGATGATACTTATAACCTTTTGTACGCCACATATTTGAGGGTGTCTTGTAAATCATTGTGTTTGTTGCCTTCGGCGCGCGCCAAAATTACTCACAAGAAGAAAGTATAGGAAAAAATTTCATTCGAACTTGCGTCTAATAAATCGGTTGGCAGACAGTCGTCCACAAGCCCCTTGATGTGGTAAGGGGTTTACTCGGGTGAGCACCTCGTTCAAAGTAGCAATTTCGTCACCTTCAAGACCGAAACAAATAAAACAACTGTACATCCAGGAAGGCTCTCACGTTTTCCTTCTGCCGTTGACACACGAACCGGCATAAATATGCGCCCACGCAGGTTTGGTCCTGGACACCCCAAGGCAATCAGTATGCCTGCTTTGGTCTGACCTTGGAAGGAAACTTGAACGTCCGGTCGACCACGCACAGGTAGTCTGCCCAAGAAACAGGAGAGCTGTGTAGTGACGTCTCATGCAACCTTGACCAACCTTCACCACTTGACGATCAACACTGAGGGACCTAGTGTCCAGTTTCACCTTCAGCGTCACACCCCGCAGTCGTACACTCGCTGAATCTGTTTGACTATAGTTGACAAAAGTGATCGTCGAGACCCACTCCAGAGTGATGCACCGGTCGTACCAGTCACTGTTTGTCGCCTCCACTTGGCAAAGACGTACCCGGCCCTTCTGAAGGAAGTCGCCTTTCGGGCACGTTTTAGCAAGATGTCCCTTCTCCAACATCGGAAGCACCGCAAGTTCCGGAAACGATACTTTCTGGCTACGTGGTCAGTCTTTCCGCGTCTCGCACACGCCCCGAAGCTGACTTTTTTTGCATCCTGGTCGTGGTAATTGCCTTCCTTATTTTGCCAAAGCTTGTCCTCCACAGGAAGCACATACTTATTGGTCGCCGCCCGTGTTCTGCACTCTAAGAAAAAATGGAGGAAAAAGGTAGCAACGGCGCGTCTTCCTCCCTCCTACTGGCGCGCCCCCAAGCGGACACGAGAAAAAGGGAGGAACGAAACGTTTTTCTCCTTCTCCATGCCGACGGGAGAAAGCTTTCGCCCTCCCAACTTATATTCTTTCGGTTTCGTTTTTCGAGCACGTCGCGCACGTTGTTTAAGAAAAGTTGTTGAGTTGATTGAGCTTCAGCGGCAACGAAGGCCGCCGTTAATTCCGTCTTCTAGTCCAAACGTGCAGAACATTTCGGTTGCATTGATGTTTTTATCACTAATTTTATCAAACGAGCAAACGAAGCCGCTAAAAACAGCGACGTTCCGGAGCAGTGCCAGCAGAGCTACGTACACTGGGTAAGATCGCCGTCTCGCCGTCTCCGGATTGCGCAACCCACGCCGGCCCACACGGAACTGCAGTAGCGGAACCACGCGGATCTGTGTCGACGTTTTCGACGTTATGGAAATCGCAGGAACTGCGTCCAAGACCGGCAGGATTTGCTGCCGGCTGCCTGGGTGCCTTCCGTGCTGAGTTCGGTTCTGTTTTCCGATGCCGAGTGCCAACCGGCAATCAACGTGGCTTTGTATTTCTGCGTGTCAGCAACATAGCAGCAACATCGTGATGGCAGTGTTGTGCGTTGTGAACAGAAGACTGGAATTATCGCCGATGTGACCGTGTGTTCGCGTATCAGTGGTGTAACAACAAGATGAGATGACGTAAACTGTCGGGCATTGATGCCGCTGGCCGAGCCGTGATCGGAGGGGGCGGGGTGTCGCAGGTTGACATTCCGCTTCACATTAAAGAGTTTAAGACCACTTGAGGGATTAGGTGCAATCGGTCGACGTGCGGATAGTCATGTTGGAACGCTGGTCTGAACAGTAAGCTCCTATCGTACTGTGGCCAATGTGACTGTCGGTTGTCTTCTCCCCGAGAGTGATTGCGCTCTGTGGAAAGGACTAAAAGGTACGAAATTATGACGGAAAGCACATATATACAGTGTGGAATTTCAGCATTAAAAAAGAATGGTAGGTAAAATCGAAAACAAAAGAGCTACCCTTTATTTTGCTGGTTAAATATACTACAGTTCCTGGAGAAACTGCCCTCCAAGTGGCGCGCTGGGATGAGCGCTAGAAGTTTTCGAGCTCGCCACGGTGTAGCTCCGTACACTTAACACCTGCCGCAAGTCGCGGCTTTGACTGCATTCAAGTCGATCGAAAAGCGATTTCTCTGCCCGTGAAGCATCACTTCCAGCTGAGTGAATATCCGCTCTACAGAGATTAATTCAAACGGCAATTGAAGCCGTGCGCGAACAGCACAAATAGAAAAACAAACTACAATAGAAATACCGGCTACGACGTGCCGTGCGGGGAAACAAACTCATGGCTTCGAGCCGCATTGGAGCGGCTGGATTTATTGGCTTTCAAATAATTACGGCATGATCGAGCGTTTACTTCTTAATAAGAGATTCATCCCCTGAGCCATTCGAAATATTCTCAGTGGTATTACATTGCTGGGAAAAGATCAACATGCTGGGAATATTTTTTATTGCTTATGGAGTCACCGAAAAGTTCCGTACGTTCAAAACGACCAGTATAAAAGACGGAAACGCAGAGCTCGGGTGCAGTGTTACGTGGTTAGTGTGCCGTTGTGTTGACGTTTGTATGTGCAATGTGTGTGTATGTCAATGTATGTTCACCTGATGCTTGTAGTATGCGTAATGTGTATAAAGTAGAGGTGCTGAATGCGCAAACGAGCCTGAGGAAAATAAATATTATTTTTTGTAGAACATGAATTAGGGGTACCTAGCGCCACCTAGTTTAGCTACTTGCACTTACTTTGCTTGACTCTGCCATCTGGTGGCAAGCGATTTAACCTTCTTTCACGCTACGCTGTAAACAACGGCTTCGAGTTTGTTCTTTTGAGAGCGGCTTTTGGTTTCGCGGATTGGTTTGCCATTCCTCCGTGATGTGCGGTTGGCGAAAGAATTGTGACTCGAGGAACAGCAAAGGTAAGACGTGAAGTGCGCGAAGTAACTGGGTATTCGGTTGTCTCCGTTTAACATCGCAGTGCTGAGGACGAGAGACTAAGTAGCTGCTTTCGAAACGCAAGTTTCTGTACCTGCGGGGGAACCTGGCTTCGGAAATAAACACAGTTCGCGGAAAGCTCGTGTTACGCTTTTATTTGCTGCTCCTTTCGTCCCGTACAAGAGACGTAGCGTCCTCGTTAAGCCTTATTGAGCTCGATTTGCTCGATTCAGGGCCGCCATAATGAGATGCAGGCGACGGAGGAACTATTTGCTCCCCTGCTTCAGGGACGAAGGTTGCTCCCTTTCTGAAGGAACATAGGTTACAAGACCGTTCCTCCACTAAGGGAGGACTATCCATACCCTTTTTTGTAAGAGTGTGAGGTTCCCGTTTTATTTGCTGACGATGGCGAGACAAAGATCCAAGGAAAATGTTCAAAACGAAAAGAAAGGGCGAGTGCTACTCAAGAGCGTGTGATGACACTTCGCGTCCAAGACACCATGATGAGGAAGGAAGGTGAAAAAATGCTTTCGTAACAACGTACAATAACTTGTTTACGGAGACGGAACGCCTCCAGCCTCCACGCAGTGCCTTCTATACGTTTCTGAGTGAGCTCGCCCCGATCCTTCTTGCCGTCTTCGAAGACGCCCTGCGACGCAATCTGCTGCCCCTATCCACGCGACTGACACTAACCGGTGTCATCCCGAAGAAGCGTGAAGAGGGAGAACCCAGTGTAGACAACTTTCGTCCAATCAGCCTGCTAACTACGAACTACAAGATGCTGGGCAAGATACTCGCCCGACGGCTGAACGTTGTTTTAAGAGATGTAGGCGAACACCAGACGTGCGGTCCCAAAGGGAGAACCATCGCCACCAATCTACACACAATGAGAATCATGTACGAAGCAGCACAGGTCCTCGAGCTGCCCTCGCAGCACCTCAAGTCCACCTGAAAGAGGCCTTTGATCGGAGTTTCTCCCCCTTTCCTCTTCGGCCTCCAAGACGTTTGTGGGGTCGGAGCAGAGCTGCTGAAGTACGTGCACCTGTGCTACGGAAACGTCTTGACTTGCCTGCTTGTCAACGGGAACAGGACTGCCTCTATCTTCATCAGCAGATCTGTGCGTCAAAGATGCCCAATGTCGCCCATCGTGTTCGCGCTCTACTTTGAGCCTTTGTGCAGAGCTATCACGGGTGATGTGAACATTCGTGGATTAGCTTTGCCGGCGGGTTCAGTGAATGTGCTTGCATATGGGGACGATGGGACAGTACTGTGCTCGTCGAGATGAGAAGTGCAAGTGGCGGTGCAACATATCAGCGCCTACTGCGGTGCCTTTGATGCCCAAATAAATGCCAGGAAGTCGATGGGAGAGTGGTTTGGTAGCGGAGACTTTAAGCCAAAAATTTTTCTTCGCATTACTTTTTCTGTCTTGGTCCCAAACTATTTAGGAGTGAATTTGAACTCCGAGCGCCTCAGCACGAGACGTATGGGAATGGCTTTGAGTCGATTAAGGGTCAAAGTGTTAGAGTGGCATGGCAGACAGATGTCCCTGTCTACTGGAGCCTTTGTGTGCAATGCGTGTTTTTTTCATTCAAATGGTATGAGGCCCAAGCGGGGCCATATGCGCCAAGTAAAATTTGCAAATGCGCACCATTTCTTTGCCACTATCGCGTTTGAATCACCGTTTGAGCGCATGAGACGCAGACAACTTCTTTCTAACTCAGAGAAAGGGTGGACCTGGTTTAAAAAATATAGAGTTAAGTTAAAATTGCACCGCTTTGTTTTTCCGCAGGCAAAGCTACGACAATTCTTTATCGTCCTTCAAGGCACTGGGAGGACCATTTTTTAAAACGATGACTACAGTGTGAAGCTCCGCCCTTCCGCTCACTGGTGCTTAAAGGGCCTATGAAACGAATTTTGGGCTGGGATAAATGAATTTATTTTGAGATTTGACTAATGGCATATCGTTTTGTGGACCAAAGGAAGAAGGCAGAAAGTCAAAAGCCTTAATTCCGTTACGAAAATTTCAAAACACAGCAGGCTATTGCGTACCTCCTTCCTTTCGAAAGCTCGCTGCCTTTTCACTGTGATACATCCACGTTATCCGGCCCAAACCCACGTCACACGACACTGGACCTCACGTATTCCTTTCACCCTTATAAGCTGACAGTGCGTTGAAAGCTATCTGCTTGCCAGACCGAGCAGCTACCTCCCCTTAATCACCTGATCTCATTCTCTGCGCGTAGGTATGCGGGAGGGAACGTGATCACGTGGCAAAAGAATGGCTGGCCCAACGGGCACGTAGCTTCCACGAGCACTGTCAGCTTCGGGGTGAACGGGGTGAGGAAGGCAACTTTTGTCCCAGTTTTGAGCGGCAGGCTAACCTTCCATAGTCAGTTACAGGTGAAGAAGGTAGCGGCAAATGCCCCTAAAAAGGGGTTCCCATATCCCTCCGCCGCCTCCACATCCAATAACGTCCCATCGTTTCTGTTACCTCGCGGCCAAAGCTGGAGCAGGGTTGTGCCTTCCTGTAAATATTTGCCTTTATCTTTGGACTTTGACTTAGCGCTGTGCAAGCCACGAAAGTGAAAGTAGAGTTTTCCCTCCGATGGAAACAAATACGACTTTTTGGGGTTAGGGTTCCCCCTCCTATAAATACAAAGGCTACTTTCAGGGGCTCAGGTTCCCTCTGAAGAATTCAAATGTAGCTTTCTAACAAGTGGGGTCGGAGACAAGTTAGGCATCACTCTGTAGCCAAAATGTATCCATTGAAGCGGAACAAGGGGCGTTTCCAGTGAACTATTCTTTCGACTGTGGAGGGATTTGAAACGAGCGCGTCACGCTTGTAGGAAGAGCTTCTCCTGCTTTCTTGACTTGTAACCGACTATAGGAGGAAAATGGCGGTATCCGGGTACAAACATGAGGGTCTAAGCAAGAGGGGAGTCCCTCCTTTCCGTCTTCTTTAAGTGTTTGGTAAAATGCGCGATTTATAAGTTAAGCAGTAAAGCTTAGAAGGGAAAAGTTAAAAAGATCGTTTCATGACACCTTTACGTTTTATAAAGAAATTAAAGCTGCCATTAATTCTTTTGAGGAACAGTTTTCTAAACAGCACATTGACAAGCTGAAAGGGAAGACGCTACTGGGACGCACTTGACATGCTCATTTTAGTTTTTTTTATCAAATGTGGAAGGGAACTGCGATTGATTCTGGCGTTTTTCAACCTGCCGTCTTGATTCTCCGTTAAACAGCAACACAAAATTTCTTTCTTTGATTGCATGCAAAAGTGTAACCCGTGAAAACGTGGTTCGTGAAAAAGAGGTTTTGGAATCTTGGTCTACCAATTGCGCTCTCTGTCCTTTTCCAGAAACGCTAGTACACGTTATTTTGTATTGCACTAATGCATAGCTCTTTTTGGGCACAATGGCGCGCGGGGCTAAAAGTGGATCTGTATATGTCATAGTGAAGTGCGACTTTCCTTGAGTATGGGTTAGGCGAAGCTGGTCGGACATTTGAGGTTCTAACCATCCTGGTCCTTCATGCACTGTGGCGGTCAAGAACAGGTCACCTCCTTGTTGCCGAGGGAGGGAAACCAGCGGGAAGGCATTGTGTTGCAATGTTTTTCTTTTATGCCAGTTCACTGATAGTGGCTAAAGAACAGGAGGGACTAGAGTGTTGGGAGACGCTGAGGGCTCAACTCGCAGTGCGTGGGCTACCCTACACCGCCAGGTGAGCGTTGCCAGTTGCTTGCTGGAGTTTGGTTTCCGTCCGGTCCCGTTTGTTTTGTTTTCATTTATAGACCAGACATATTGTATTGTGGCGCTGTGCTTTCTTTGCTGGAAGCTTGCATTGTAAGTGAGACAGCCTCCGTTTTTTTTAACCATGTACGAAAACCCGTATTGTGATTATAAAACATTTTAAAAAGCTGAAAGGTTATTGTGCTTGACTCCCACGCAAAGGAGCCGAGGTTCGATGCCTGAGAGCGGACGCACCTTTTTGTTATTGCTGTAAATGTCGCGTTCTGGTAAATTTGAAAGCCCTGTTGCTTGTTCGAGGGCCGAATGCTCTACGCACTGAACCTTCTAGGCTGATTGTTCCTGAAGCCAACCCGTGAACATAAGGGTCTCCGCGTGGCGAGCCGGAGTTACACCTCTGTCAAACGGGCTAATTTAGTGCACGTCAACTAAGTGCATTTAAGCTGACCGAAATGTCTCTTCAAGTATTTCGGTGCCACACAGGATAAATTAGTGTCAGTCCTAAAGCTGACAGTAACGATGTGTAGAGTATAATTACACAACTAAAATATTAAATTAAAGGCATAAGTGTGTCACAAATATTTAGTATTTTATTAAAGACACGTCTAAAGACAGCCCAATGTTAACTGACAATACTTACGGCAATTGGATGATTCTGATCGATCATCACAACCAAAGATAAAAATTAAGATAAAAAAGAAGCAAACTCATTCGAGGTCGAGTGCGTTCTTCAAGAAAGAAGGCGTGTGGCGTGCTACACAAATGGCACTAGATCGAAGTGCAATCGGTTGAAGTGCACTAAATTAGCCCGTCTGGCAGAGGTATCAGTCTCGCTCTTGCGCTCGAACCTGCTGCTACGTAGACTTTAACGCCCGCGACGCTCTGTTATTATCTCGTGTTTCCTTTTTGTTTTGACACAAGTTCGCCACATTAAACCTTTGGTTTCTTTTGTTATTTTTACCTCTCCATAAATTAAAATTTGTGACAATATCAAAATACGTTATATAACGCAGAATTATATGTGAGCAAAGTTGATTTAATGTTCTGAAAACACCATCACGCTCACGCAGTTCCAAAATGATGCTACATATTTTAAACAATAAAGACATAGCGGAAACCAAGATTTTAAAAACATTTTTGCACGTTAATCTAAAATACCGTAATAAAAAACAATATTATTGTAACAATACTTAAAAAACAAGCAAACTGGTGGTGGATTCATGGTAATAAAACCCGATACTCAGGAAAACAAAAGGGGACGAACACAACACAACCTCTCTTTTGAGACGTTGTTTTGTGGTTGTCCTCTTTTGTGTTCCTGAGCTCTCGGTTTTATTACCATGAATATTATTGTCTTCAAATATCTCTACTAAAGTAATTCATATATCATCATAATATTAATTGTTATGAACACTGCAAAGGAGTATCTGTGGAACCACTAGCTCTGGTGTTTTTACATAATATTGACACCATCAATGTGTAAATGTAGACGACCTTAACGTACATAAAATGAAATAATAAAAACATTAAAGACGTACTGGGACGACCACACTCTTTCAAAAACCAATGACGTTCTTGCTATTTGAAAGAGTGTGGTCGTCCGTGTACGTCTATAAGGTTTTTGTTCTTTCGTTTTTAAGTATTCATTATAATAACGTGTTCAAAATAACTAGCTGAACGTACGCTCTGTTTTAAAAGTTACCTAAATATAGAAAAGGTGTGTCATTAAAAATGTTTAATTCTAAGAGGAGCCACGCATCTATTTTCACATCCAACACTACGTTCCATAGGTTGCGCTTTTTCTTCAGTGCCTATGTCCTTCAAATTTACGAAAAGGATAACAAATCAAAACACACCGAGGGAGTATGCAATATAATTATCTCCCTGCTTTCTATCATTGTTTTTTAAGCAGTTCATCGAACGGCTCTGCCACCCTGCGATTGGCGATTTAGTTGATTCCCAGTTTTGGAGGTAGCGTCGCCTTAGTCCATTAATGTTTCCCCCCAAAAAACGATCAGTTGCAAATGAAGAATTAAAATATTTTCAAAACTGCAGTGTGACATTGAGGCTGAACATATTGCAAGGCTTGACAACAAATGTGTCAGTACTCCGTCTCTCACGTTGCAGAAAAATAGTTAGTTTACGTCGCCACAAGGAGATAATTGCGAAACATTTGTGTTTTGGCTACAGGGGGATAGTTGCGTATAGTTCGTCTGTATTGGTTTAAGAGAAGAAGAAGAAAACAAAGCTAAAATTTGAAATAGAGTTGTGAGTTCAGCGATGTGCGTATGTTGTGTATTTGTCTAGAATACTAATATGTGTATCTGTAATATTTGTGCGCTGTGAAGTCAGTAAGAAAATATTGGTAAAGCTGGCTTACGAATTGATATAAAGTTTCGAGTTCTCTAGGGGTCTTGATCCAGTTGGGGTAACCAATAAGCTGGTACATTTTTTCTACCTATAAAAACAACATTGTACTCAATGAGACAGGCTAAAGTAATTATTGAATGATGCTCTTTTACCTTATGAATTGCAGACTTTCTTGTGTTTGCGTCAAGCCAATTCTTTTGTTGATCTCCAATAAGAGATATGAGAGATTGTTTCAAATATGTGATCATCTCGTCTATCTGTAAAGCAGGTTCTACATTGAAGCGTATTTTGAAGCAAATTTGTATTATTTATAGTTTGCTTTCCGACATGCTATACCATTCACGGAAATACATTTTCGAGCAAAAAAATGCCTGGATAGGGGGGAAATGCAGGGATTTATACAGGCATATCAGATTCTTAACGTCCAAGGTGTAAATCAACTACTGTTTATAATACCAGTCTTAAGCATGCAACAAATGAGCGGGGAAAGTGGGCGTCGCGCGACACTTCACACTCAATTTCTAAATAAATTATTAATAAATATTTATTTATATATTAATAATAATTATTTTATTAATTTCTTGTTTATTAATTCCTTGGGGGAGAGTTTAGTCGATTCGTCTAAACTCTTCCCAAGTGATCAACGCTGGAACATCGTAGGACGAATCTTTAAGATACCAGTGTTGTAATAAAGAGCCCAGCGTGACCTTACCAAGTCTCGCAATAGTCAGCCGTCACGCCGACACCTCAACGCTCGCTTCTATTTTTTAGACTCTCATTTTCTCTTTTTTGTTTTGTTTGGAGGGGTGGAAAGCACGCCGATTAAACATATATTTTCAGTTTTACTTTTCTTTTGCGGATTTCATCCACTACATTTCTGGTAGAGGTGAGGGGCGACTTTCTATGCGGCTTCCTCGTACACCGCCTTGAAGCCATCAAATCAGATAGATTTCAAGCCCCAGTAACCTCCTTTCTTTGGAGCGTGTCGAAGCCCGAACAGGGCATCACACGTTCCTCCTCTAGCCCGTGGACATCACCGCTCCATATGTGCAAAAGTACATCGGCTGCCTGGCATGCCACCGGAGACTATAGAGCTCTTAATCAAGCCACTGTACCCAACCGATATCCAATGCTCCACATACATGATGCAACACTGATTCTCGACCGAGCGGTAATTTTTTTTGCATCATCGACTTTGTTCGTGCTTACCATCAAATTGCCATGGCTTCCGAAAACATTCTCAAGACAGCGATAACAACACCGTTTGGCCTCTTTAAGTTTCTTCGAATGCCTTTTGCCCTGAGGAATGCTGGCGCAGATATTTCAACGATTTCTCAACCAAGTCCTAAGGGAATGCCTTTCGTATATGCCTATATAGACGCCATTCTCGTCGCAAGTTGCACTGAGCAAAAACACGAAGACCACTTACGATGTCTTTTTCAGAAATTGGATGAGCACGGTTTACTGATCAACCCAAAAACGTTCCAATTCGGAACGTCCAGTGTTTTTTGTAGGCCACCAAATCGATCGTCATGGCGTCCCTCTACTATTTGCAAAATTATAAGCTATTAAAGAGAACCCCCAGCCCGAAACAGGGCGTGACGTACGTGGTTTCCTCGATCTTGTGAATATCTATCGCCGCCTTGTTCCTGGATGCACGGAAGCATCTCCAGCTTCTTCGAAAAGTATGACCCACCGGAAAAACAGCACCATTAAGCTGGACAGATGCCGAAAATGAAGCGTTCGGCAGCATAAAAAAACGCATTGCACGTGCTACCTTGCATCATCATCCAAAAATAGGAGCACCAGTATGTCTTGTCACCAACGCCTTGGACACTGCCCTTGGTGCGGTACTCCAGCAGTCACAGAAGGGTGCATGGCAACCGTGGCCGTTCTTCCCTCCTGGCTGTTTATTCCGCTAACCGTCATTTTTGTTATTTTCTGGAAGCTCGACAATTTCACATCCTTGCGAATCACAAGCCCTAAACAAAACGATGCATAAAATATTCCAAACCAGGCAGTGGAACAAACTCTCCTCGGAAACTGCAACAAATGTCGTTGATTTCTGAGTACACCACAGACATTCAGCACATAAAGGGGTTTTATAAAATTGTTGCCGACTCCTTGTCTCGATCCGTTACCACCCAAGTACCAGATAATCCAAACCTTACTCCTGCTACTCTTTCGGCACACCAACAGAATGACGCAGAACTGACCAGGTTCAGTACTACACCAGGTGCAGTAGTTCTTCAAGAGATCACACTACCTGGACTCACCCACCCTTGGTGTGTGATATGTAAGCTGTGCCCCTCGACCCTCTGTACCAATCGCTCGCACGACGACAGCACTTTGACTTATGCGCTTAGATATCCCGATATCCGTGCATCGCAGAAGCTAAAATCGCGCGTTACGTTTGGCATAGCATAAACGTTGTCGTTCAAAACTGGGCTCGCAGCTGCCTTTCTTGCCAACGTGCGGAAGGTTCACTGGCACACGCACACTGCACCAGATGTTTTCTTATTATGGGTACCCGTCTCGGGCATGTCCAAGCAGAGCACATAGTGGGTCAACTACTAGAATCACAAGGCAAAAAATATATGCTAACGCCATTCACCGTTTCACCTGATGGCCAGAGGTCCTCCCCATTAGAACCATTGCTGCTCAAGCATGCACGCTGGAGTTTATGCAAATCTGGATATCACGGTTTCGCGTGCTGGCCACTCCCACCACCGACCGCGGTTGGCAATCTCGAGTCTGCACGTTTTAGCGATTTCACCTATCTTCTTGGCACCAGTCGACTGAGAACGACGGCTTACCATCCACAAGTCAGCCGTCTTGTTGAAAATTTTATCGTCAGCTGAAATCCTTAATCATGGCGCGTCTGGATAACACTCATTGGACAGAATCGCTCCTACTAGTACTTCTGGTCCTGAGAACGCCATTCAGGAAGAACTCTTATGCACTCCAGCGGAGCTGGCAAACGGAATGTCCCTGCGTCTTCCGCTATAATTTTTCATCCCTAAGGAAAGAGCGGTTTCACGGGCCCAACCAACGATACTCATCGGCTCAAAGACACTTTACTAAGTCTAAATGGCTAACAACCTTCCCACGACGGCGATTTCCACGGCCAGTTTGGCATTATTAAAGATCTTACCAAGACAAGCCACGTTGCTCGTAAGAAACGACACTTTTCGCCGGAGCCTTCAACCAACATGATCAAGGACAGTACGGAATCGCCGAAGAGGACTCTGAGGTAGTCTCGAGGCGTTGACGAACGGCAAAGCAACAAACCGTTGCCGTCGATCGACAGACTCAGGCTCGAAGCACATGAAGTCCACACAACTGTCCACAACTACTATGATTCGGTTTCACCAGCAACTCGCCACGATGCAAGGTTCCGTTTCTTTCTTCCACGCAAACGACCTACAGACTGGAGGAGGGGAGTAGTCTGGCTGACCACATATAAGCCCCAGCAGCCCAGGGGGCAGAAAACGCCTAAAACGGGCTCTGAGCACACTTCTCTTCGGGCGGTCAGCAGAGCAGCCATGTCACACTTGGACAGTCCGTAGATTCAGCGTGTAAATAATGTAAATAAATAGTTAACATATACCGACGCACGACGCCTGTTACCGACCTAACGTGAATGTTTGCTTGTGTCTTGAATTTGAAATTATTATTCTTGAAACCGACTCACTAGTTTATTTATCGTTGTTTAATATTTACTGGAAAACAATTAGCGAAATAGAAAAAAACAAAATATAAAGTACCAACCCTTCGGGTTCGCGCCCCAAAGACGAGTCTCCCAACCGTGCTTTCGCCCTCTCTCCAACCCTGTCCATCTTTCGACCCCAATCCTGAAACGGAGTGGCTCGCTCCCCCCAGCGCCTGGAAGAGACCTACTGAGCGACACTCACCTGACCACGTAGAGTACATCCTCGGGGACGACTAGATGTTTAGGCAGAACCCTACCCGCATTGGCCATCCCCACGAAGACGCCGGAATAGATGCTTTTGTATATTTTCTGAAATAAACTTTTTCTTTTTTATTTCTTAAATAAACGTTTTTTTTCTTCTTTTTTTTCTCAACTTTCTGGTTTTCGTCCTGAAACAGAATCTCTAACGCCCTTTTGAGCTGCTCATTTCGTAGACGCGCGAGAGATCTCTCTCCTGTTTAAACAATACAGATGGACCCACGTGATTGCCTACGCGCAGATGGCGCACAACGCAGAGGGCGGACATGCGCGAGATATATGCTGCCCTGCGCTCTGTCTCAAGTTTCTCCCGTGTGCGTACCATAATGACAAACAGTTTGCACCAACCAGACACAACACGGTCCCCGCCAAACTCAGCAAACCCTGAGCGAAGTCGCAGAAAATAACTCCTCCTGAGATTTTTCTTTTCCAGACAAACAAACAAATTAAACACAAAACTATTCAAAAATATAGTATATAAAAATGCACGCAGGTAACTCACATCAGACGAAACATCTAAATTGAAGTAGGCAGATGTGTATACATCTCCAAAAACGAATTTCATATTCTTCATCAGGTGACGAATGCAGTTAGCTTGAGCAGAAACCTTATTAAAAGAGGCGTCAACTGATCCCATGAATTGGGAATATGTAGTTGTAGAGTGTCGACCTCGTGTATGGTAAAAGCTGAACAATGCGTTTCCAGCCTAGATAATTAAAAAAGCAGTTCCCTGAAACAGGAGTGAAATTCATATTCAAACAAAATACTGAAATGATCTCGAATTCCACCTTTATACCATCGAAATCGTATGGATGTATCAGCAATGGCAAACATCTTTCTCTGGATGCAGTTCAACTTCACTTCGTGCTCACAGAAGTTTTTGACGCGAACTACTCACTTCCGAATATACGGTTTTCACAAGCATATCTTGCCGGTTTACACAAGGTACACTAGGGATCTTAAAATAAATTTGGTTCTTGACTTATGTCACAAAGATTTGCAAAATTCTCATACGGTAAAAACCAAGTGGGTGCATTTTTTGTTTACAGCACAACGTTTAGAACTCAGGTCTAAACTCAAAATAATTTCGCCAACTCAGTAAACGCAAATCGATTGTTTCTAAAACCTTTTTTTTTATAATTGACTTGCCTATATGAAATATCGGATATAATATTTAGCTCACAGTAACTTATCTCTCATTTCACCTTCTCAGGATATTGATGTTTTGCTACAATTTATATATGTGTTGTGGTGTAGTCTATTGACACTTGTTTAAACACAGAGTGGCATTCTCAAAAGCGACGTGCAAACGAGCGCTGAGATTCGAGGTTCGTGGGAACGAGCACCAGCTGCATGAAAAAATTCGTTTGATACATTTGACACAAGAAACTTGGTCGTTCATTTGTGTCTTTAAGAAAAAATATCCGCTCGGGCAACTTTGAGGTCTCTCTGCTTTAAGTCAATGTTAGCAGGACTTCAAAGTGGTGTAGTTGTAGGAACAAAGAATAGTAATAATTTAAATATATGCGCGTGTCTTGTTTAACCTTCTACTCTACTTGTTCGTGCTATATACAACTAATTGGGTGTGAATGTAACTTCCAAATAATTATAGGAGTCTCACATTTATTACATAGTGATTTAGCCCTAAAGACAGGTTATCTTCGGACCAGGGCGATACATTTGTTTCGCAATACGAATGTACCGCTATCACTGATCTCTATTGTAGTACGCTGGATCGCGGGCCGCGGCCTCGGCAGCTGGGGCCGAGTGTCGCCACCGGCGGCCATTGATTGACACCAGCCAATGCATGGGAGCCTATGGGAAGAACGAGGAAAAGTGCCGCTTCCCCCGTTTCTAAGCTGTTGTTGGCACTGAAACCTTTTGTATGCTTTTCGATAAGCCCGTCAAATAGCTTGCGTACCAAACACTAAGACTGGCAGCCCTCGCAGTTCTTATAAATAAATATTTTGTGGTCGAGAGTGACTTCGCTGTAGTGCAGCTCAATGAGGCGAGATTTACCTAGAGTAACCGCGAAGTCGGTGGCCGTTTCGTTGAGCTGGGTCTAGCAGACGACAAGCTCGAAGGCTTTGCTACGCGGAATTCGCTCTCTCCCCGGAAAGCCGCTGTCGAGATAGAACTTCTTCGTTATTCATCAGCTTTTGGGCTTGCTTGAGGACGGTGCCATTGACGGCAAGTTCCTTTGTTTACTCCACTACGAGAGCAACCTTGCCGCCTCAGGCGTGGGTGCTGCGGTACGTTTGATTTTTTTCATCGGCATTCGAACGTTTGACAAGTACCGATTAGATCTCCAAACACCCGACATAAGGATCGCAGCACACAATAAATTACTCGCGTCCGAGCACAGCATACATGCTGCAGTATTCTTACTTTTGTGCGTTTCTCGCATTGACTTGCGTATATTGCCTGGTGACAAGCAATGGCCGCCGGTGGCGACACCGACGGACTCGCGATCCGCGATCCAGCCTACTACAATAGAGATCAGTGATCGCTATAGTATCTTAGATATACTTTCGACTATGTGTACCTTAAACTGAGATACATATGAAAAGGGTATTTGTATTTGAGTAATGATATACTTTATCAATGTATCGCTTGTATCCCCCAGTGCTCTGCCAGACTTCGGTATCTTGTTACCTTTTTGCTCTGCTATTTACAATAAACGGAAAAAAACTGAATGTCAGAGCGCAAGCGAGCTGGTGAATATTTAGTGTGAGAAAAACACCAAGACTGCGGATAAAAAGCGGCACAAACGAAATAAGGTTTAAATAGATACTTTTTACTGTATGTACCGCTTTTACACAGAGTCCCGGGATTTTTGTCACGTGAAAAACCTACTTTTTTGTGCAAGGGTTCCAGAGTTCGTGATATAAACTCGGGAAATAACTTCTTCTACAAGGGGGAAAGGTGGAAGGGGGAGCCTGGCTCCTTGGTATATAACAGTCACAAAAGAGTAGATAAAGCAAGAAATCAGAAACAACATGAACAAAGGGGTTGGCAGAGCGATTACTTGGCAGAATAGCTGGATAAGCTCCTCCCAAAAAGGCCTCTACTGTTTTCGCTTTAGCAAAACGAACGCTGTAAACGAGACGAGTTTAGAGGAGGAAGGAGTCAGTCATTAACTGTAGAGAACTTTAGAGTGGCTTATTTTCCTGCACCGAGCCTGTTCAGGTCCCGTTCAGACTACATCTGGCTTTGTTGTTCGATATTCTTGTGTTTGACTTGTGTTTGAGAGGTACAATCATGACAAAATAGGAATGAATGAGGCAGATGCCTTTTAGCAAGCAGTCGTTGGTATCCAGTCCTTCAGCTGGGGGCAACTATGCTTTTTTTTGGCTGAATTTGTGATTCTAGTTGTGAATCGATAAAGAGCTTAAGGTAAGGGAGGGTGTATAAACTCACAGATAAAAAGAAATACAAACACTACCTACTACTCCTTCCCCCACCTACGACTGTTCGGAAATAAATATATCTTGTATGTATATATATCCAAAGGGTATAAAGCGCCTAGAAAACACGGGCCGAGACAAGAACAACAACGACACAGGGCGCACTCTCAACTGAAGTTCAAAAATCCCTACTCCAAAAAGTTTTTGGCGTTTTGTTAGAAGTCAGAATAATTCGTAGCATAATAAAACAAATGTATCTTAATATTTGTGTTTTTGCCTTAAAGCACATGTATCTCGGTACCTGTATTTTAACTTATAAATGCATCTATTTCAGTATTTGGATCCCGGAATACTGCGTGGTGTATCTCTACCCGCCGTGATCTCTACTCGAGCAAATATTTTGATCCCAGTTTCATAATATCATTGCTACTTGATATCTTAGTTCCTACAAGATAGAAAGATGCAGCCTTCAGCTTGATTTCTTAAAGTAAATTGTTCAACTCGGTATGGGAAGCTGTGCAATTCTGAGCATCACTTTCGGGCTTTCCACTCATCACCGGGATTAAATTGTAACAACAACTAAAACAAGCATGTCAATATCCTCCTTTTAGAAGGCGGAAACGTCTTTCCCGTCTGCTTGATTCAGGTTGCAACTTAAGACAATTTAGTTTTTTTTTTTAAATGTACCTTCTTCCTTCCACGTGCTTTGTTTTCCTAATTATATTATTCCAACTAGATTTGTAACGTTTAGTTATTCTCCCAGAACCAGAGTCAAGTTTTCCAGTAACACATAATTTTTTTTAACTTACATGACTATCGTTCGGTACGAACATTGTAAACATAATTGTGTGTTATTGCTTGATTGTTATTGCTTGTTGTTGTTGCTTCACACTATGCTGTGTATTTTCTTTTTTTATGCGACCTGTCTTCTGTTTCAACGCCCATGGCTCTAGTGGTGAACGGATAAATGGCATGCTGTGTCCCTTCTACTATTGGCTGTTGCAGGTTAAGAAAGGGGAAAAGCTCCCCCCACAAAGTTCTTCACTCTTCATTTAAGCAGGCACGACCGCTGGAGAGGAGGCGTGGGGAGACTCGCTTTCCCTCCAGCATTTACTCTATTAAAGTGGGAAGTTTGAAGAGCTTTGTGGGAGGAGCTTGCGCTGATGTGTCAAGCAGCAAACTCTAGACATGCTAAAGATAGCCGATTTTACTTTCGCTCAAACAAAAATGTGATATTTGTTTGTCGTTTTTTTGCTGTGGCAGCTCCGAATCTCTATTAAACATTTTATATTAAAATTTGAGCTCGCTGTGCGCAAAGCCTATTTCTCCAACTTATTTTACGGCATATTTAAATGCTGACGCCACCTCATAGAAAAAATAGTGAACGCATGTACTTACGGCGTTTTCTGACTAATTAGTCTAGAAACAGTTTGGTAGTACTTTAATCTCCATATGACAACGCTTTGTGAGTCTCTTAAAGCTCGTTTTAATGGCTTGGAATGGGTGTTGGAGAATTGTTTTCCAAGGTAGTTCCTGTTCAAACAAATTGAAGCTGATAAAACTAACGAACATGGTAAAATATCCACAATTAAACCACAACATCATCGGAGATGTAACTTTGTAATTTTATTTATTTATTTATACTTTTTAATTTCTTACCACATCGCCGGATGGCATTACAGTTGGATGGATATATACATCAAATATACACACAAGCGCTATATTATAACATCTCAGGAAGCGCACATGCAAACACTAATAAATGCAGTAAATAAGACCCTTGAAAGCAAACAATGCACTTCGCAATGCAATAAAAAAAGCGTCATTGTTCACAATTTAAACAACTTTCGAGCTCAACTGATTCTCTTGCGGAATCGATTAAATCGAGATGGAATCAGTTGATATTCCTACGAATCACTTACTGCAAGATTTTTATTTGTATTCAGAAAGCAATTTGAAAACATACAACGCAATAGGCGTATTTATTATGATTTATCCAGGTGCAGAAACAATAATGTGCGTTTTATAATTATCACAATATTTCTCGCGCTAATTTTCCAGTAGCTTCTCAATAACAACAAACTGAAAGCAAACACCCTTAGGCAGTCATATGCAAGAAATATATATGTATTTTGTCGTTTAACTAGGTGCGTGGGCTTAAGCTTTGGGTTACCACAAAACACTTTTCACTGTGGAACGAAAAAGAGCATCAATTCGTTTAATTGAAGCGGGCTGGTATGTTGCAAGAATTAAAAAAAGCGAAAACAAATTTCGTAAGTTTTTGTTTGTTTACACAAATATAGTTTGATTTGAAAATAAATTTGGCCACTAATTCAACCCGGCATGCAAACTGGGAATTTGGTAAATTCAGTAAACGACAGCCAACCTGAAATTTTCAACGCACTTTGACAGTAGCGATTACGAAACCGAATTACGGTTCACACGGAAAGAATAAAAACATTGAAAATATACGGGGGACAGACACACACAGTTCTTTCAACGAGCAACTACATTTAAATGGTGCCCATCACACTGTAAAGATCCACTTTGGTCACAGAAAAAATTAAGTGAAGACGAAAAAATTAGAAGATACTAAAAAATGATAAAATAAAGTTAGCTGAATTTAACTTCCTGAAAAGGAAGAAAAAGAAGGAGAAAAGTGAAGGAGACTTTTTGTGTCAACTCTGGCGCTAGAAATTCTATCTCTGGTGTCGATAACGACAACGAGGGCTCAGAAACATTGCCTGTGGCAGTTTTGATCTTGAATGCTTCAATTATTTCTCGCCACATACTTATCCTTGTGTGAGCTAGCATGGTAGTGTTGTCATAGCTAGGTGAGCAGTCTTGGCATGTGCGGACATGGACAAAAATTGGATGGTAGGAGTCGGATGACACCTTGTTGACTTCGAGAAAGTGTTCCCTGCCAAGGTTACTCCCCTAGCTAGAAAAGCACTACCATCCTAGGCTCACAGAAGCACAAGTGTGGGCGAGAGATAATTGAAGCATTTAAGATCAAAGCTGCCACAGACAATCTTTCCGACCCATCGTTGTTGTTATCGACACCATATATGGAATTTCTCAGCGCCAGAGCTGTCATAGAAAAGGTCTGTTCCAGTTTTATTCTTCTTCGTTTTGAGGACATTAGATTCAGCTATCTTTATCTTTATCTTTTTCTAGTATCTTCCAGTATTTTTGTCTTCACTTAATTTTTCTGTGACCAAAATGGTTCTTCATAGTGTGAAGGGCACAATTTAAATGTAGTTGCTCGTTGAAAGAACTGTTTGTGTCTGTGCCCCGTATTTTTTCAGTGTTTTTTTTTATTACTCTTTCCGTGTGAACTGTACGTCATCCAACGCGCTCTGCTACGTGTACCGAAACCGAATTACATTTTTATCGTGATTGAAAAATTCAAGTGTGAGGATTGAGCTAGAGATAGTCGGTTAAATTTCGGTGGAGGCCTGCATTCACGCGATATCATTTGTAGATAGCTTACATGGTCGGCCAGGCTCGAAAACTCTCTAAAGGCGTTTTTTTAGGTAACTCACCCCAATCAATCGTTCTACTTCCTAAGTGTCTTCATTTTCCTGTTGTCTTCTGGATCAATTCTGCTGTCTTCAGTCGTAGCCTGAAGGTTTAAAGGCAGTAATAAAAAGGAGTTCAATTTGAAAAGAGATCCAATACATAAAATACACGCTTTAGATGATCGCAAGCAGCCCTTCTTCAAATGCTTGTGTCGCCATCTTGTATATATATTGTTTTCTATGAACCCCAGAATAGTATTCATGTGCACGTTTGAGCAATGCTTGACCACCAGGCCATCTACACACACCAGCAGCAAGATGGCGGTACAATGACCAGTTAGCACGCCCGACACAAACCTATCTTGGCACAAGCTTGGTGTACTAGGGGCTAACTTCTGCCTAACACAGTTTTATTCCAAAGCCTTAGTTAGTGTCAAAGTACTTTTCTTTGGTTTTTATGTCTTCCCTCTGGTTTGGCACATAATTGCCCAAGTGCCAGACGTAAGCCGAAATCTCCACGTATTAATCGTACAACCATCAACCACTTGTTATGCAATTTCGACCCAAAGTTGCCGCATGATAATTAAACAACCAGAACTGGGTTGTAACTACGGCAGTTCGGCGATTTGGGCCAAAGATATTGGATGATAGCCATACTACACGCAATAGCGCCTAAATTTTGCCCTTGCTTGGGAAATTAGGGCCAAGAAACACAAACTCGGAACAAAGAAAGACAAGTTTGGCTTCACCTTGGCTTCTTCGGTGGTTTCATGGTCTATAATTCCCAGATAAAAACAAATGTTGGAAAAAAGAGCTGCGGGACTTGCGGAAGGACGGGTTCGCAAACCTCTATAGCGGTATACGAAAAAACAAAATCTTGGCTCCCAAGAACAAAATTTTTTTTTTCTTATCTACAGCGAGTGCACAGGCGAGCTGGTGGAAGTCTACCATAATTACCTTGACCCGAGTCTGGGGCATGAAGTAGAAGGAAAGATTATTCTACAGTGGAAGAGAAATTAACAAGGACAGACAGCGTCTCCAACGCATCTGATAGTTTTACTCAACCAACCTTTATGTACAAAACCACAACCACCACAGAACTACCAAACATCACTTAGAAACGCGAAGAGTACATTTGCAGCTGCGTTTCCACACCGGATCTTTTCAATGTACTAGGGAGTATAGTCTATATTAGAAGAATGACTAATCATTTAATCAGAGACCATCACCATGACGTGACGCATGGTAGGGCGACGACCATTCCTGCTACGCTGTAATCTAAGCTATGTGTTCTTGTGTGTATTTCTCTATCTTGTGTCTTAGTATAAACGATCACCACTGGCAAATAAGCGCTCAGTTGCTACCATGTCACCTCCCAAGTCGGTAGCGACGAACCGGTGGCGACGACTACAGTGATGACGAGGATAAAAAAACACAATTACAAGGCTGGTATTTCGTCATCGGAGAATGAGCATCAGTAAGGCAGCTTGAACATGGGTGGAGAAATGACGCAGATTGTGATGTCCTTCGGTGACGAAAAGGATAAGTTGTCTTCTTACCGCATCCTGATTAAAACATTTTTAAAGAGAACGCCGTGACGGATCTGAAGAAGAATTTAGGGTTACCTTTTCAAAACTCCATTTTGAAGTTCTATGGCCTGGCTACTTCTGTGCTACCACCTCCATGGCAATTGTATTGTTGGGAGTGGATTTCTATGGACAGTTTACTTCCTGTTTAGTCACTCCTGGATTGCCGTCAACGGTGATTAGGATGTCCATAGCATCACGCGTCAACGTTCTATAGACCTCCTAACTTCGGAGGCGTTTTTTATTCGTATCTAATACCCCGCCAGGGACATCTTAGCATTGGGCGAGTCTATGGACATCCTAGCTCTGGGCGAGTCTAGGGACATCCTACTTTTTCTCTATTCCTTGAGCTTAAGTCTCATGGGTGCGAGCTGGATTGATAGCAAAAGAGTTATGTGACTGTTTTTCTAGTTTTAATAACTCGGAAGCTGTGAGAAATGATGAAAGACATCGCACGAAGGCCAGGCCAAGGAATAGATACACATAGAACACACAAGCGCTGACTCGCAACTGATATTTATGAGAGACAAAAGAAAACGGCGTTTATACATAAAAAACGAAAAAAAGTACGATGCACAATACATTCATACCATGACTATTTACAAAATAATTAAAAAAGTAAGAGAACTAAAAAATTCGGCAGGGACACTTAAGACTGTTTGCGCGTGGGTATGCGAAAGCATTATAGTTCCCTCGGTGAAATGTTTTCGATTGATGTTTTTGATATGCATTAAAGTTCTTTCTGCTGATTCGGTGTGTGAGTTCGCGCATACGTTGGCCACAGACCGGAAACATTCGGATCATTTTGCTGCAGAACGATGATTTTTATTTCAGGCTATGCGATTCCCCATGTATAATGGTAGATCTGTCGTGATGATGTCATCTTCTGTTGCCGACGATGTCTTCGTCATTAGAGGGATATATGTCTGGCGTGTAATCTTCGCGTCGCAACGGTTGTGGAAGTGTCGGCGGTGGTGGGATGAGGTCGATTGAGAGGATCATTGCCTCGTGAGCAGTAGCCAGGATTTTGTTTCGGGAGGGGGGGGGGCCGCCCATGACACTCATGAGGGAGGGAGAAGAGTATGAAGATGTCGGGCCCAATCGACGCACGCAATATGTCACACGTGGCGTGTACAATGACGAACGCACCTGAGGCACAATATCCTTAGTCAGCCTAGAACCGTAGAGGCTGCCGTGTTGTCGGAGAGGCGTGCTCGTCTGGTGCCCCGGAGGCCGAGGTTCGATTCCCACCCAGACCTAAATGTACCAAATTTTCCTCTCAAATCCATTACTTTACTTGAGAAAGATAACGTCAATCTGAGCATATGTGACGTGTCTTTACTCTTTGCGTTGTCGTCCATTTTCGGTACCACTCACTCGATCAAACCGCCGACGACGCCGGATTTGCACGTAATGGGGCACATAATTGTTTCGCATTAAAAACTATAGAGTGCACACGTGCAGGCCAGATCACAGGGCCAGGTAACACTTAGTCGTTAAAACCACTGGCTAGAAAGAGTACTTTCTCTCATGCAGCGTAATCGATTGCTTGCTAACGCAGCACTCCCCTAATTCTGATATATGGTACGCTTCCAGAGTTTCTCTGGTGGTTCGATCTGAAAACTTTCCTATAATTGTCCTTTGTTCAAACTTTGGTGTGCATCGGTTAGCCAAACAGTGCATGGTGAAAGGTGTCCTGCTATGGTGGCAGGAAGTGAATAATAGTGTTCTCGGAGGCGGTCGTTGACACAGCGACCAGTCTGCCCTTCATCACTTTTAACGAACGCATGGGTGATTTATACGCCAACGTCTTTCTGTTCATGAGTAGCATTGTCCCTGATGCCGCCTCGCGCATCCGGGTTTTGAGCGCTTTTCTATTTTAGAGCCCACTTGAGAGCAAACTCTGGCCAGAGTCGAGGAGGGGGTGGGTTGAAAACACCATGGGAACCCCATAGCGATTCGCCACTTTTTTCAGATTATGTAATATTTTGTTGGCGTGTCAAACCATCATCGAGTGACCACTCCTTTTTGAGACCTTGCGTAACAAGGACCCCGTTACCTCAGTTCAAACTTGCTGTGGAAATTCTGAAGAGTGTGGGCGTTCCAATTGCTGATCTTTAAAACTATATTTTACTTTGTAGAAACATGACTTCACCAGCGCCGACACTACAATAGACAAAGCTGCTCCCCGTTCTAACAACTTTGGAATGTGATGACGTATCGTGCAGTATACCTTCCACTGCACTGTCAGGCATGTCGATCCACACAGAAGTTTGAACAAAGTACGATATTAGAAAACTTTTTCGGATCGGACAAACTGGAAGCGTACCATAAAGCAAAATTAAGCGAGTGTTGTGTCAGCAAGCCGTAAATAACGCTGCATGAGAAGGAAGTGCTCTTTCTAGACAGGCCTCTTAACGACTAGAGTGTTACCTGAGCCAGTGATTTGTCCTGCTTGTGCGCCCTTAGAGATTTATATATTTTTTAGTTTCTTAATGTGTTTGTAAATATTCATGGTGGGAATGTATTGTGTTTCGTCTTTTTTTCTTTTTTTATGTATGATTGTTGTTTTCTTGTTCTTCTCATAAATATCAGTTACGAGTCAGCGCTTCTGGGTTCTATGTGAATCACTTCCTTCTCCTGTATTTTGCGCACTATTTTTCATCGCGTCTCAATACCAACGGGCACAACTCGCCAGATTACCCTGAAGGTGCCGACACCGGCATCCAGTTTCTTAAGAAATTATTTTTTCTCTCAAAGTTTTAGTGATTGCGTTTTATCCATAGACAAAAGAGTAGCATATCAAAATACGAAAAAAGAAATCTCCCGTGGACACCCGTGCATGATCTTATCTGGACAGACCCAACATCGCGGCAGATTTTTAATTTTCTATATAAAAAGAAAAACAAATAACGCCGAATTCGCTGTTGCCGTTACGGTGATCCTCGACGAATTGAGATAGAATTTAGTGCAGGGGTTCCCACTCAGCGAAGGGTGGGAAATCCGACATCGCAAATGCTGGAAGTTCTGTGTTTGACAGCCGGCTATCCTCCCGGGCGTCGGCGATTTTGAATGCAGCCACCACAGCTTCCCTCAAACGCCCTTTACGGTCAGCATACTATTCGCTCAGCATTCGCGAAATTTAGATCTTGTGCTGAAGTATCACAAGCAGGGAGCGCCTTGAACCTTCAGAAAATGTTTGCGCTATGCATATATGTGCGCTTGCATTAATTTCATAGCCCGAGCGCAGATTTAAAGTAGCCGTGAGTTGGCCGCCGACACGGCTACCAGGGCGTCCTGGAGTTGAAAAAATATTTTCCTGCATTTTAAGTGTTCAACTATTCCTGTATATTTTAGGAGTTGAAAGGTCTTGCGGCGAGCCGAATTAGCAATTAAAAAAAATAGGGTCCCTCGAACTTCATTTTACAGTGACGTCATAAGCTTACTGCTGAAAGAAGCACCCGCATTAGACATAATCACTGACTTCTCAAGGTTGGTTGGAAGGACACAAAACTGCGATACAGGTATATCGAAGTTTGTCTTAGAAGGGTAACCTATACCGAAAACCAACCGTGCTCAAGCCACATTGAAGAATTCACTCACGTCCCTTACTACTTTCCAACATATAGTATGTTAATTCCGCAACAAACTTAATTCGAGCCAAACAAAAAAACACGCCAACATCAATGTTTAAGCTCCAGCTCGCCGTAAGTGTTCACATGCTGGTTTTAAAACAAAATCTTTGATTTCATATTTTTTGTTTGTTCTTCGTATACACTAAGGGTGCACTCAGACATCAACAATAATGTTTGTTGTAACAAGGTATTTTAATGTATATAATTCTGCTCCATCAAAATGCCCCCTTCCTCTACTTCTATATTCAATTACGTTTCTATTTTAAAATGTATTTATAATGCCAATCTTGATGCTTTTGTATAAATGTATTTTAGCATCAGTAATTAGCTGTTTTGTAATGTATATCGGTATTTGTATTTCCACGTACTCTTGAGAGGATTTATGTTCAACCTTGTTATTAAGTTAGGTTGTATTAGGAGAACTCTTAAGAACACTTATTCAAAAAGGTTTTACCTGAAGTACAAAAATTTCCGTATTATACCTTAAAGAACGTTTCCTGCCTAGAGCATATGAGTACTCTAAAAACTGAAATAAATTAATTGCAGCTGTATGTTGCAATGCACGGTCAAGTAGAGAACTATAGATTCACTTTAATATTGTCATTTTTTGCAAACATATGTTAGAAATAAGTAACTGAGGCACTTTTGTTGCTTGTATAAGCGCCAGTACAAGATATAATTGTAACTAATGCCCTGTGGCTCTTTTTAAGATATAAAAGGATTTTATTTTCACTTTAACATGGTTGTCCATTTTATTCTCGGTGCACGTAAGAAGTTTTGTTTGCCTAAGATAATTCCCGCATTTCATAACGTTCAGTTGACCGAAAGCAGGAATTCAATCAAACTCTCCGGTTGGTGGATATCGGTTACGCACGTGAGGGATGTTAGTCATAATGAAGCCAGGAAACTAAATGAAGCTTTAAAAAATTGTAAAAGGCATAGGCTCGGCAGTCGGAAAGAATCACTAAATGCGACCGGCCGAAGTTGTTAAGCCTTATCTGTACGCGCTTAATTATACCGCCTACTAGCACACGTAGACACTGAAGATGATCTAAATAAATTTAACGAACTTCCTTGTAGTATCAATAAAGTCTATTAATTTCCCTTTCGCACATATCTGTCCTGTACAGATCGGTATCTCTGTTCCGAATTTTGTTTATTTCCCAATTTGTTTTCATATCATGCTGACATTACTTGTTATTAAGTCACTTTCTCCGTATTGTCATGTACTTTTGGTTCTAACGCCCACCCCACCTGTATGTAATACCCCTTTATGCCTTTAGCCTTTATGATAATCTGAGTAAATAAATAAAGATTAAATGAACACAGGTGTTCCCAAAGGTTTCTAAAAGAAGTATAGCGAGCAATCTATCCCGCGAAAGAAACAGTTCCGCATGATTACCCGCCCAGTCGTACTTGATGCTGCGTTCCATGCCCTTCGCCCAAAATCCTAAACCTCGCCATGGGCTGATTCCTGAGTTGAAAAGCAAGAGCGAGCCACAGCGATTCAACACTCTACACGCTCGAAACAAAGAAAGGGGAAAATTAAGGTTTTTGTGGACGCAGAGGAAGCGCATAAAAACAATTTCATCATGAAGTTTTGCGAAGAAAGTTAGTGAAAAATAACTGTCCGCTTTTCTCCTTGATATTACGCGGCGACAAAACAGGCGATACAGGGAAGAATTTGATGACGACTAGGACGCCACAATGTAACAAAGCGACGCAATTGTCGTACGAAACGCTAGATTTTAGGCACTCTGCGATAGATTAATTGGTTCTAGTGCTTCCTATTTCCTTGTTCTCTCAGGTAACCGTTACGAGCTCAACTAGTTACTTTTGCGCATGCGCACTATTCGTTTATGTATCGAAGAGTTCTTACCGTCATAAGATCAACTTCAAAATTATATATTGAGTCTGCAATAGTGCCTATGTGTGTCATATATTCCGGATATAAAAGTTTAGTTATATCTACAATGAACTGTTTGTACAATGTCTTCTCCTGGTTTGGAAGGTCACGAAATGCTCGCTCCGTCAAGGGTTCGAAGTGGGGAACATCCATCTGAAATGCAAAAAGTGCATGCTCAGAGTATAAGCTTATTATAGTATCTTGTAAAGAAAACGCCTTTGTGAATAGTTCCGTGCATATTTCTAGTGACATATTCCTAAACTGCGGTGTATATAATTTTGCACACATCAAACGTATAGAGGGCAGTTTATCTCCTGAATAAATAATTTCTATACCGGTTGCACCAAGCTATATTGCCACGCGCGTCGCAGAGCGAGCGTGTGCGTGGCCGACTGGTTACCGCGCTTGACTACCGCTCGGAAAGTCTAGGTTCGATTCCAGCAAGCGGAGTGTTCTTTTATTTATTCTCTACACTTGGTGTTCACGGTAAGTTCAAAAATATTTTCGTCTGATCGAGTTCCGAATGTTCTACGCGCCGAAAGTTCTACGCCGAATGTTCCAGAAACCCACGAGGGTACATAAGGAGCTCCGCATAGCGAGAGGGGTCAGTCTCGCCCTAGCGCTCAATCCTGCTGTTTCGCCGACAATTGACGCCTGCGGCGCTAACCTTCTTCTACTTTGTTTTGGGCACACGTTTGCCCCATTAAACGTTTAGTTTGCTTCAGTTTCGTCGAATCATCGATTGTCATTCGTGCCAATATCCTAAATGTATTCTGTTGGCGAGGCGACGGCAGAACAACACCGTCTCCTCCGCCTCCCGCTTCCCGTGTCCACGGAGCGCAACACTGGTGCGCTGTACTCCAGTGCCTCCTACGAGGGAGGCGAGGCGGTAGTTTCGCGCTTTGAGCACGTGGGAGCAGGGACCGCTGGCGCTAATATGCGCTCGAGTAGTAAACCGAAACCTAGAAACGGGCGTTCAAATAGAACGTTCTTTTCAGCTGTAAAACGCTGAACCTGCCTTAAGATTTTTCTAAAATGGGTATATTTAGTGGCTTTCGATGATTATCGAAAAAAGGTTAATTTGAATCATGTGTTTATTTTCAATACTTAAAAAGTAGATTAGTGTACATTACTTAATTTTCACCCAAGTGAGTATATATTTGTTTTTAATTCCTAACGTCCGCCGAGGCTGCCAGTTTTGTTCCCGAAAGAGCTTTTCGCTTTCTCAAAAACGGTGTAGCAATTTTCGAAATTCTTTCTTATACACCTGGTTTACGGGGTGTGGGCACCATTTGCGGCCGCCATGACAGGGATAGAAATACTACTGGTTCTCCTATGTTTACCTTGAGTTTGGGTGGGTGCGCGTAGACTCGTGGTACTCGGCGCAAGCAATTGCGTGAGAGTCATACGCTTCTAGAAATGCCCCAGTGTCCTGCTTTTAAGTTGCCAGTGCGTACCGGCTCAAAACAAATTGTTACAAGTGAAGTTTCTCGAGACAAGAGATGGAAGACGCCGCCGTCGCCGCCGAGTTTGGGTGATCGCAGGGCGGCCAGGACGGCAGCGACGGTGCTCGCCTTCTTCAATGTGCTGCCGACAGATGGCGCAACGTAACAAAGGAGAGGATGCGGCAAGGTTGTGACTCTGCCGACCGTCTCAGGTACAACGCTAATTGGCAACCGGGCCATTACCTCCTGTTAGAATCCAAGTCGGCACGGAGTTTTGGGAAAGAAACCTTGAATACAGAGGCAAGCATTTGTCAGAGGATTACAGAAAATTGCACATCACAGAGACCCGCATTCATACTGAAGAAAGATATTAAAATCATCTGGGAGACTGTCTGCTAAACTCAGGTCCTATTCGGCGCCCCCTGCGGCGAAGCTCGGCGCGTATCTTCTGTGCATGGGGGAGGTAGGTGTCTACTGCCAATGCCTTGTTGTTCCCGATGAAGTTTAAAAACGTTGTGTTCAGGTATATGAACCAGGCGGCTCTAATGAGTAGTAAAGCTGCGCCCACGATGTCTTCGGCAAATTCGTCATTCCTTTGAAGAAGAAATGCTTTGTTGACTAATGTTTAGACACCTCGAAAGTCGCAAGAGTTCTTTCTTTGTTACGTCGACGACTACTTAACCTTTCTTCATGTTGAAAACAACAAGTTCCCAACTACAGTTGCCAGCGTTCTATCCGGTTTGAAAAACTGCATGCGTCCGTTCGATCGAACATGCGATCTTCAAGAGAAGAGATCCTCAAATTCCTGGATCTACGACTATTTGTCTTAACCCACCATGTATGCTGGTCATATGAGCCACGGGAAAACAAGCAGCTCTAACCTTTCAACTCTGCGCATTCCAAGCTGCTCAACAGGGTATAATAAAACCATAAGCGTACCAACTGGGGGGGGGCAAAAGGGCGCTGCCCCCCCCCCCCAAGTTCTCAGAGTGGGGCAAGGTACGCGTTTCCGCCCCCCCCCGCCCCGGAAACAGCCGCCACTGGGCAGGGCAACAGCTGGCCGGCGGCGCCAAGGGGATACCAAGGGCACTGCCCCTCGGCCCTGGGGGAGGGGGGCTCTGGTTTGCCCCCCCCCCCTCCCACTCAAAGCTAGTTGGTACGCCACTGAATAAAACTCTGTCCCAACAACTCACTCAACAAATGATGCTGACATACTATTCAAAAAAGCTTTGACACGCACAATTTTTTAAATTAACATCATCTACGGTGCCCTAGTCAATCACTAACGTCGATCACCAACGGCCTCCTCAAAGCAGTGAAAAAGGAGTGAAGCTATTAAGACCAAAACCCAAAGACAGGACAACTAGACCTGTAGTTGTACCCAACATCTACAAGTTATTTCGTGGACTCAACAAAGTTGCCAATTGGGTCAACGTTCAAGTGATCTTCACTGCACCGAACAAGCCCTCCAGCCTTTGCAAAATGTGAGCAATTCATTGCACACAGATGTGGGCTGCATGAAAAATAAGCAACGCACCAGCCTAGTTCAGTGCAGAGAAAAAGTGGTGTAGTTCTTTCCCTTTTCTGTGGAAAAGCTAGATTGAGCATACTGCACGGTGTCTCAACGATCAATTACGTTAACACAACAACACTATTGCAAATGCAAGCTCGGGTCAACCAGGTATACAGTGCTTGCACCATCCTAAGCGAGCATGGTAATCAGATGACAAAGGAATTCATTGATACCGAACATATTGCTAGGCTTGACATTAAATATGGCAGTGCTCTATCTCACGTTGTCAAAAAAGAGCTAGTTTTGCCTGGCCGCACGAATATAGTTGCGAACACGTTGTGTGATGGTTTTGTATAATTGGCCACAAGGATGTATTTGCGGACAATTTGTGTATATTGAATTAACAGACGAAAAACATAAAAGATAAAATAAAAAATATGGTTGGGAGTTCAACGCAGTGGATATGTTGTGTGTTTGTAAAACATACTAGTGTGTAGGCGTGACATTTGTGCGCTGAGAAGTCAGCAATAGGCCATACCAACTCGCCCAAGCTGCAGTTTTGGCGTGACAATATCATTTGTCATTCAAGAGAATTTCAAAGGGCACAGTTACTTACAAATATTGCATGGGTACCGGGATCGAAATAATTTACTTCCACAGAAATTCCAAAGAGTCCATTCCAACCTTGTTCATTAATTACATTGTATTGGTTCCTAGGTTTTGAGGTGGCCGAAGGAACCTTGGGCCACGATGCGAAACCACTGTCTTTCAAAACTGCTCTTAAGGTTCTTGACCTCAATCGCTTCAGTTGTATCTGCAAGAAACATTCATGTGACACCACAGTGACACGTTAACTTTTGAATATTGCTTGTGTCATAGTGTTGGGACACGTGTCTGCATCTGGTACATTTATTTCAAATTCTGTAATGTGGAATGCCAGTGAAACCGAGTAAGAAATAAATGTATAGTTCAACACCCCCAGGATGAGACGCAGGCAAGTTTGTTGGTTGTCAACAAACGAAAACAAAAATGGCCTTAGTATTTTAGGTTTTCACAACTACTATTATGTTCTATAGAGGCATCATTGTACCGAGGTTGCACCTAGTTTTGAATATAATACTTGCGAGCAACCCGTTCGTCCAAAGCGTTTGACTAGGTTGCCGGGATGTTAAATTGTCTCTGCCCATTTACACCGTGCGGTGGCCAACCGCAATCATCCGTACGAGCAGCGCTCCGCCACTGATAAAAGGCCGGCGCAGATGTATGTGCGCAAGTTTTGGGCCAGGGCGCAGGGTGATGGCAGTCAATAAGTGACTATGTGTTGTTGAACCGGTGCGTTCTGTCATACTCCGAGGTGCGTAGCAGCAAAGGGAACCCTACATACTCCAACAATAATTTTAAAGTAAATTAATTATGCTAGTTAAGCATTTCACATGACATAGAAATACCATATTGCATGATCTCCCTTACAAGAAGCGTGGCTGACACTACCCTATAAGGTATTTAGAATGTTTTGCTACAAATAAAATTTAGATGTATGTAATTTTGTGATGAACAGGCGTAAACTATTCACTACGTAAAGTTAATAATGATTGGTCGGAGTATTATACGCCAACACATATATGGTGCTTACATAATCTAACATTAAGGAGCCATATAGTTACAAATTATTTGGTAAAACTTTTGAAGCTAATGAATTTGTGCAGGCAGTGGCATGCATACTCATTCATATCAGGTATTTAAGTATAACGTCCAACCAAACCCTAATTAAGGGCCAAACGTTTGGAGGCCTACCTCTGCATTTTCTTCTGGGGTGACCCTGGCTTTGGCCATTCATGAACAGTTTCGTTTTTGTCTGCGTTTAAGCTGGTGTGTTTCTCTCTGGAATTTTAATACCCAGATCGACCCCCATAAGAAAACACTCAAGGTGACGTATACCGCATATCCTAATAGAATTGTTAGGCTTTCTATGTTGGCGGGAGCAAACACTTTCCACCGAGCTCGCTTGTCCACCACGAGTGCGATTACCCGAAAGAAGGATGTAGAAACAAGTGCCATTGCACAGCAGACCCTGTAAAATCCGGGCACACAATAGCAACAGCAACGTGCTGGCCTAGACTGTGGCGTGTCAGGCGCTTAACCGAAGTAGCGTGGCTTCGAATCCACCCTAAAATTCTTCAAGTTTTTTTTTAAGGCAAATCAATTGGTTTAGAAAGTGAAATCATTTGAGATATGCGGTGACCTTTAATTCGCAGTACATGTAATGTTTTTAATCACTTTCATTCTACGCGTGACGTCACGATTCACGTGAGCGTTGTAGGTTGTTTAAAATTCCCGCGCGAGGTCATGTGGCTGTGACGTAATGACAGTATCGACCAATCTCGGATCTTACGCCACCGCCGCCTGCTTTTTGCTACACAAGCTCCTTAACTCTATCGTCTTAAAGCAGTTGGAGAACGAACTTCTTCTTTGGATTACAGTTCATTCAAAGAACAAGAAGAAACGTAACTGTTCTTCAGGCATTTTGCCCATCGACTACGTGACGTCATCAAAGATTTATACATTAATATGTGTGCATAAGCGGCGCGTGTCCTTACGAAGGACTCACCAATAAAGAAGGGACCATGTTACGGGCTTAAGCTACAATTTGGTTAATTTCGTCTGAAAGTGTTCAGCTGAGCAGGATACATTTACCATGAATTTGAATGTATCACTTTTAGTGTCCGTATTTTGTTCTATCCCGTTCAACTGGACAATTTTACAAGAAGGGACCGAACTGGTTTCGGAACGTTGAAATTCAGCTTATAAAACGTGATTAGAGTTCGCCTTTATTGTTGTCTGTTACTTCTTAACCAAGTAGAGAGCTGCCGAACCTTTACATTCTAGCTTGTTAAATTTAGAAAGAAAGTAGGCCAACCAAAAACTTAAAGTGAGATCAGCCCAATTTCCAAAACAATGCTCGGTTTTTCATTAGGCGTGACTAAATCACGGAGCAGCAGCAGCTTTTATCTTCTTTATAGTTGCTTACAACTCGAATTCCTTTCCTTCACTATGCAGATGATTTCTTGCTCATTGCCGTCATCAAGTGCCGCAATCCATGAACGTACGCCGATGGCATAGCACCCAGGGACTTTTTATGTTTCCCGGGAGTAGTGACTGTGCAGATTCTGAGAAAAACCTTTTTTTGGATGTAAGGCTTAGTTTTTAGTGATGTGCGGTTTTGAAGAGTCGATGGGGTGGTCGTGGACATCGAAGCGTTCAGCGGCGGTGCTGTGGTTGTGGTCGAGCTTTCGAATGTCTATCTTGCGGTGTGTGATCCGATGCCAAAAGTTTTTCTTCTCGTTGATGTAAGTAGCGGGGCAGTTTGCACGTGGGATTTTATAGATCACATTCTGTGCTATTTCTTTTGGAAGATGAAACTCATGAACGGCATTAGCCGAATTCATTCCCGAAGAAGTGGTTGAGAAGGCCTTTAAGGCTCATAATTAGGGCATGGTTGCGCGTCCTCTCTAAGTATCTTTCCCTCCAACCAGGCAAATCTATGTCGAATGTATACGCTGAAGTCACATTTATATAGCCATTTATCATGCATGAATCATACAATCTGGTAGTTAAAACAGCTGAAAACTTTTCCCGTACAGCACCGAACACGGATTTTGTCAGTTTGTTTTGACAACGACACAAATATTTTGCAAAACATTTTGTGCACCTCAATCAGAGAACTATATGAATAATTACGTACCCGTTTTTTTGCAAGATTTGAAGATGTGTTCCATTTTTTTGCGAGGCGTTTGCGTCCCGCCTGTTATTCGGTTGGTATTGAAAACATCTAAACACAATAAAACAAAGCTGTTCATTAGCCGCTGCAAGAGATATGTCATTGAGTTATATGTTTCAGAACACAAAGCACCTTCTCAATGCGGAGGGCAAGTTCGTCTGCTTCTCGCGCAGGGGTAGCGGTGACGTCAGAACGCCGAGCCCTGATTGGCTGATCGCGGTCCCCTATTTGAGCGTCGTCTGCTCCTTTGCAACGTCGTCTGCTCGCAACGTCGTCTGCGTCTGTCTTACCTTTCCTGCGACTTTTGCAAGTGGAGAGGCCAGATTCACGAAACTATCTTACGCCAAAAATATGCGTAAGACAAAACTTAAAAACAAATTCGTATTCACGAACCGAAATTTTCGTAAGTTTTGCGCAGGTTACGACAAAATCCTACGACAGCTCCGAAGCTACGCACTTGTTACGATCAAATCAGCATGGCCGACAGCGTCGCGGTCGCGACGACCAACGGACGTTTATTTTTCTACGTGCGCTTCTCTCGCGTCCCGACTTCAAGCAGCAAGAAAAAGTAAAAAAGTACTTGAACCAGACCACGACGAACAAGAACGCTGGATCCACAAACACCCGGGAAAAGCTCCAACGGCCCCGATTCCACCGACACCGACCAAGCGAACTCGGCAGATAGGCCTAGCAGCCACTCCGACTCGGGTGACCGTCTGCCCACGACCGGCTGGCGTGCTGAATGGAATGTGCCCGCGCGACCCTTGGGAACCCTTCCCGTATCATACTGTGATCACTGACCTCAATTTTAGATTAAGAGGTCAATCTCTTCCTCTTGTCATCTCCTTGTTTTCCGAGGCAACGGTGACTCTCGCCGGTGAAAAGCGGTGAATATCCGACAGACGCAGGAAAGGTAAAGGAGCCATCGCTTTGACTAGCAGACGTAAAGCAGACGACGTTAACTGCGCCAACCCTCCGACGCCGTTAAGGAATGAGGAGTCTTGCCGCACACGAAAGGGGGAAAAAGTATTTGGGAGGGAACTTGCGGACACTAACACGCTAACTCTCGGTTCTTAGCAAACAAACCTCGGCGTCTCGGGACACCTCGCCAGTGAGTACTTTGACTTCCCTCCTTGATGCGCGTCTGCTAGTTGTTCGACAAAAACAACGAACCGCTCGAGGTTATTTCGTCTGCCTTCTCTGAAAGACGAAGTCGAGCTCGCTCATAAAGACCTGCACTTCCGAAAGTCGCAGGAAAGGTAAGACGACGCAGACGACGTTGCGAGCGGACGTTGTTGCAAAGGAGCAGATGACGCATCAGATAGGGGACCGCGATCAGCCAATCAGGGCTCGGCGTTCTGACGTCACCGCTACTTCCTTTCTCATGCGCAGAAGACGAAAAATGAGCCCACTTGCGAGGCGTATACCGCTTGACAGGGTGAGGCGTAGAGATAGTTGCGCCGTGAGTTATCTAATAAAGAACGCTCCTTAGATAAACAAAAAGCGATGTAAATTGTTTACTTGCTGAAGAAATATACTCCTTGTTTTTGTAGGTATGAATGAAAAACTTGGAATTATATATCAGAAAGCTGGAGGAACGCTCACGTCATATTCGCGTGATGCTCTGTATCGCAGTCCCCAAAAATAACGTGAAATTTATCAACGGCTGAAGCTTTGCTCAACATCCTCTATGTCAACTCCCGCTGACATTTACTAAGAAAAAGTGATAATATTTATTTGCACTGGGTGTAATGGAGTATCTAAACCCTTCAGAATCTTCGTGGACGCAGGCTAAGAAACGTCTTGTAGGCTGAAAGAAGACAACTGTGCCCTTCTAGTCAGTACGATGTATATCGTGCTGCCAAATGCCACGACGCCTGCGAGAGGAAAAAATTCAACACTCCAATGCTGAAGGAAGGAGGATGGTTTATATACGTTTAGGTATTTATTCTTATTTTCCTATTTTCATTCCCCTTAATAAAGAGCTGACCTGTACACATTTTCTCTACGGCTTATAGGTACCTTGTTTACCTCTTGTTAAGCGAATCTGTTATTTGATCACACTGCTCTCATGTTTGAACAGAGGGGTGCTGACTAAAATCACTGGATTTTGGGAAAGTCCTGTCATTGCCTTTCCTACCTCCTAGCCGTACATAAACATTTACTAACATACTAAAGAGCCGAACGTCGCAAGCTGATTGGCTGATCGCTTTCTATTAACATGGCAACCGACATTTTGACCCTATGATATCTTCAAAGCTTCAAAAAAGTCGTTCTAACCAGCGCACCTAAATCGCCCCGGAGCTTCATCGTACTGAAAGCGTTCCTCGCCAGTATAAAAACGTACTTGGCACTGTGTATCCAATCCACTTACCGATCATCCCTTCTTTTTGACAGTTTTATTGGAAGTATATTTATTTTCATGCGTAATTTTTTACTGGAAAATAATTTTCTAATGCCAACAAGCACCGACACCCCATGATGGGCTGCAGCGAAGATGTGCGCTTGATTCACCGGTGTGTGAATAGAAAAATATTCGTATAGAAGAAATGTCATTATAAAGTGTTAGAGGCGGGGTTTGAGCCGCACGTCCGGGAGCTTCCTGGCTCGTGACGACGACCATTCCCCGAAGTGAAGAACCCAGGGGTCCAGTGGAGGTGGGAGAATTGGTAACGTAACGAACGGTTTAATTACATGGTTGCGATACAGTCGTCAAATCCGAGAGAACTCCTGAGCAGCCTCGCGCTCCGCCTTATATAGGGTCCGTTTTCTCCCTCACTCCCCGCCAGGGCAGCAGGTGCGCAGCAGCAACCCGCCGTCAAGTGCGTCGTAGCAAAGTCCGCCGCGTCGTAGCCAGAAGTGCGTCGTAGCCATGGTCCTCCGCAATTAGGTCATGCCTCTCTCCCTTTCCTGAGCGCGCCAAGCCCCACGCACGCACACACGTCCCGTTGACGTCACAGACTCGTCGAGACCTGTCTCCGCAGTTAGGCCCGGCCTCTCTCCCCTTCCGGAGCGCACCAAGCCGCACGCACGCACACACGTCCCGTTGACGTCACGGGCGCGTCGAGACCTGTCTCCGCAGGCGCAGACACGTAGGCGCCGGTTCCGTACTCCTCGAGACTCGTTTCGCGTAGGCCCCGTCCAGCAGGCGACGTTCCCGGACAGATCATGACTCGTTTCCGCCGCGTTGAAACTCGGAAGAAGGTCGCCGAAGGTTCCATTCTTAACAGCCCCTCCGGGGCCAGGGAAACCTCGAAAGGCCGGTGGTACAATCGCTGGCCTGAAGAGGTGGGCTTGGAGTAGGCCTTGAGAAGTCGCTGCAAGCACCAAACAAACTCCCAAACCTCTTACAACGGAGGCATTAGCGGAAACGTCCCACACAACACCACGCCACACAGCAGCCAAACGCTCGGAATTCGCCAGAGACCCGCCAGACTGGACTACGGATTACAAAAATTTGCAAAAAAAACTACAAATTTAAAACCTTAGGACAATTGCGGGTATCGAGACCCGCTGTCGCCAAAACACAACTCATTTTTCCAAAGAGGTCACTATGAACAAAATACAAAAGACAAAAACTTTTTGCAATTTGTGAGGTCTTGTTGGGGTTTTAACGAAGTGCCCCCACTTTGATCCTCATTCCCGTGGATGACGGAGACCTCTGAGATCATCACTCCCGCTTTTGGTGATACCAGAAAAATCTGCTCAACCCATCGGCATTGCCGTTAAATTTGCCTTTCCTTTTTCTTGCCCTGAAGTCGCAGTGATCGATTTTCACGTGATTTCTAGACGTGAAAATGCGGTCCTTATAGCGCCGATAAAACAATCCGCCTTTTTCATGCCCCGTCACATTGGTCCTAGCAATCTCCTGAGCTGTACCGCGAAACCCTGACACACTAGGGTCGCTCTTCTGCTCGACTGTCAAAGACACTCTGTCTACTCGTAGCAGAGGACCAAAGTTACGTGACGCCGGAGCTACGAGAGATCTTTCACTGATCCCGTCTTCCTCCGCCTTTTCCGCCGGTTCGTTGGGACGGCGTACACTTTCTAGTGCTACGAGGTCAGGCTGTTCTACAACCTGGTCCCTCTCATCCCGTTTCTCTGCCTCGAACTCTGGTAGTGCCTGCTCCCCGACAGCTGCCTCTGGCTCTGGATCACTCGTCAACAAAGGGGCGAGCTGACGCGATTTGGACCTCGTACCTGACTGAACTAGTCCCTCTCCCAGTTGTTGACCCCTCTCGCGCAGCAGGAATTCTGACCGGTTAGAAAACAAATAAGGATACTCCAACGGGACTGTTTGCGAGACAGCCGCCTCTGTCACTAGCTCTCCGAACGGGCCAGTTATCCTTACCGTCGCCATAGGCAGACAGACACTGTGCTTTTCGAGCAGCTGCTTGATCCAAACTACCTTTCCAGTAAAATCGGATCGTCGTTACATACGACGGATGAACCACGTCCATCGTCGCTGCACTGTCCCGAAGCACCCTGCACGGCTTTCCGTTTACCTGGAGCTCGTGAAGATAGGGACGAAGGAGCTCCAGGTCCTCGTCACTACCGGTCACGGTCGAGAACACAACCCGCGGTTTCTTACATCTGGCCGCTATGTGTCCCGGCTCCTGACAGTTGTAGCACAGGAACGGCTTCCTTGCCTCGAACTGCCCTGTTTGGCTTTTCCGCGCCTCGTCTCCGTTCGAGTGTTCTGCGCTCTTTTCTGGGACCTTTTGTCCTGCTTCGGGCTTCTCGGGCCCGTTTTCTCGCGAGCCGTTTCCCTGTCGGAAGGTCTTGCGCTGATCGCTCCGGCCGGGTTCGCTTTCCTCTCCGCTCAGCTTTCTACGCGTTGCGTACTCCTCGGCTAGCTCAGCGGCCCTTTCGACAGAGTCGACTCCTACCCTGTCCTGCACCCAGAGCTTGACTGACTGCGGAATGCTACGAAAGAACTGTTCGAGGCACACACACTCGACTACCTTGTCTCGGCTTTCGTACACTTCCTCGCTCTTCAACCATTCTATCAAATTGGTTTTAAGCCCGTAAGCGAATTCCGAGTAGCCCTCGCTGCTCTTTTTGGATGCGTTTCTAAACCTTTGACGGAACGCCTCGGCAGAAAGGCGGTACCGTTTCAAAAGGCTGGACTTCACCTTGTCGTAGTCGTCCGCGTCTCCAGCACTAAGGCGCGCGACAACCTCTGCAGCCTCACAGGGCAACAAAGTCAAAAGCCGTTGCGGCCACGTTTCTGGGGCGAAGCTCAACTTCTCACATGTCCTCTCAAAGTTCACTAAGAACAGGCCCACGTCTTCCCCAACTTTAAACGGCTGCATGAGCTTCTTCATTTGATACGACTCGGTCTCACTTGCTCGCACCGGAGTCCCAACTCTACTGTTCTGTGAGTTTAATCGCTGTTGTTCCATCTCTAACTCTAACCTTTTTAGCGCTGCTCGTTCCTCTCTCGCTGCAGTCTGCTCCCGTTCCTCTCTCGCCGCAGCCTGCTCCCGCTCTCGTTCCTCTCTCGCCGCAGTCTGTTCTCGTTCCTCTCTCGCTGCAGCCTGCTCTCGTTCTCGTTCTCGTTCCTCTCTCGCTGCAGCCTGCTCCCGCTCTCGTTCCTCTCTCGCCGCAGTCTGTTCTCGTTCCTCTCTCGCTGCAGCCTGCTCTCGTTCTCGTTCTCGTTCCTCTCTCGCTGCAGCCTGCTCCTGCTCCTCTCTCGCTGCAGCCTCGCTCTTAGCGTTCAGAAGCAGTTCCCACGCAATTTTAATTTCCTCTGCTTCTGCGCTCTCTGAAATCGCTTTACTGATCTCAGATTTCTTCATCTTTTGCTCCACCTCCACACCCAATTCTTCACACAAACAGAATAAATCTGTTCTCAGTAACCTCATTAGATCCATGATCGCTGCTCTTTAGCTTTGGCTTTGTTCTAAAACTTGTCGCAAGGTTGTACACAAACCTAGCGCACGAGTCAAACACTAAGGATTCCCAGCAGTTCAAAATTAATTACCCATAATCTGAAGCCTGGCGAATCTCAAAGCAAAGTCCAAACGCTCACCCGCAGATGTAGCACGATGTCGCATGGTCCGATCCCAACCGCTGCCAACCAGTTGTTAGAGGCGGGGTTTGAGCCGCACGTCCGGGAGCTTCCTGGCTCGTGACGACGACCATTCCCCGAAGTGAAGAACCCAGGGGTCCAGTGGAGGTGGGAGAATTGGTAACGTAACGAACGGTTTAATTACATGGTTGCGATACAGTCGTCAAATCCGAGAGAACTCCTGAGCAGCCTCGCGCTCCGCCTTATATAGGGTCCGTTTTCTCCCTCACTCCCCGCCAGGGCAGCAGGTGCGCAGCAGCAACCCGCCGTCAAGTGCGTCGTAGCAAAGTCCGCCGCGTCGTAGCCAGAAGTGCGTCGTAGCCATGGTCCTCCGCAATTAGGTCATGCCTCTCTCCCTTTCCTGAGCGCGCCAAGCCCCACGCACGCACACACGTCCCGTTGACGTCACAGACTCGTCGAGACCTGTCTCCGCAGTTAGGCCCGGCCTCTCTCCCCTTCCGGAGCGCACCAAGCCGCACGCACGCACACACGTCCCGTTGACGTCACGGGCGCGTCGAGACCTGTCTCCGCAGGCGCAGACACGTAGGCGCCGGTTCCGTACTCCTCGAGACTCGTTTCGCGTAGGCCCCGTCCAGCAGGCGACGTTCCCGGACAGATCATGACTCGTTTCCGCCGCGTTGAAACTCGGAAGAAGGTCGCCGAAGGTTCCATTCTTAACAAAAGCAACCTGTGACGGGAACGTTGCGACAGCTCACCAAGAATGAAGAAGTCAAGAAGAAACTGCTCATTCTATGAACCAAAATGGCCAACATGGGGATCTTGGCGGTACTTTTCCAAGATCCCGTGACTCTAGTGCCGACCTGATCACGTTGTGGCCACCAACATAGAAAGACGGATGGAGCAGGCCTAGAGTGCCTTCATGTGCGCTTCGCATAGAGGGATGCCAACTGCCTGTTTCCCTTCCCACACCCTCTCCCGCCGCCATTTCGTTCCTCATTGTTTCCCCGTGCGCCGGAAAGTGGCCGTTGTGTCCATCGGTCCTCCCATCCGAGGGGCAAAAATGCTAATCCTCTCTCCATGGGTTCCACAACGCTGCTCCGAACTTGTGAGATAAGGTGCTTGTTTCCGGGAGGGTTATAAGCCCCACGGATTATTGCCGAGAACCAAAATGGCTGCTGGTTTGACGGCGAGTGGTATTACAAAGGGTGGCATCACCATAGCAAAGCGCACATGAAGGCTCCCTAAGCAGGCCGTTTGTGGGTTCTCTTTTTCGGACCTTAAACTGCTGGGACGTGTCGCCCAGTGTTCATGCCACACCGCCGCCGACCAGGCCCTCGGGAAAGTTGGAAAATGTTTCTTCTTGCGCCACGAGTGTTTCGTCCACTGCACGCTGTAGTGTAAATAAACACTTCGGGTGTCCCTTCGTTTCTGCGAGGCCATGTGCTAACTTCCGAGAGTTGCGGCTGCAGTCAGCATTCAAATTCATCGTAACTGTCAACGTGATCTGCTCGGGGTGATGGTTCCGCGATCTGCCTCCTCACTGGACGGCCTCTTACCTTATTGAAACCTCCTTAATGTTAGCCAAACAACGTCACTCTGGTCCGTGACACTCCTTTTTAGACGCAGCGTGTGCACCATGCGACTGCAGAAATATATTATTCATTTTTATTCAAAAATTTAATAGTTTATTTTAGTGTAGTACCCAGAGCTTAAAAGGATGAACCTTCGGTAGTGCAAGGTCTATGCAAGATTACCTAAAAATAGGCCCATTAGAAAAAATATAGAAGACGTCGCGGTTATCCCCTACTGCTCTTCGGCGCAACGGGAACTGTGCGGCTATTTCGACCAACCCTTGGTCCGACCCAGACTCTTCGTGTATTTTTGCAGCGGCATGAAAAATTCTTCTTTATTATCGTGTGTTTAACACAAGCGAAAACGAACAGAAAACACCGTCATCACGTCGTTTGTCTTGCTTGCGTGTTCACTTCTTTGTGTTTTGAAATTACACTAGAAACCAGTGATCTCTCACATGACGTACAGAGCGCGACACTGTTAGCGCGAACAAGTGATCGCCGGTTTTTCCAGTTTTTCTCTTTGAAACCAAGGGATGTTATTTAAGTTATTATTGCTATGGAAAGAGCTCATGTAGTTTTATAATGTAAGCGATAAAATTTCGTGCTCGCTAATACTATTTAAAAGTAAAATGCGAAAATGCGCCGATGTCATGTTCGCGCTAACAGTGTCGCGATGTGTACATCATGTGTTTAAAATGCGTCAAGCAGACGCTGTTGTCGACATATACTTTCGAGAGGGACTTTTTGTTTCTGCTTTGTTTTTAGCACAAAATCGGGCACAAGCTTGTTATTGACATGCCCTGGGTTGATTCATTTGAGATTGTACTCATTTGAAGCTAATAAAAAATATGTCTGAGTATCCGAATAGCCTGTTCAAGGGTACCGTTAAAATCGGGGGCCGTGTCAAAGGTGTGCCGAATCAATCATGCTACATAAGCACGATCGGTCATTTTTTTTATAAATAGTATTATCAAATTGTTGTATCCTGACTGATGATTTCATTAGCACTTCCTCTTCTATTATGGTAAATTTCCTTTCTTCTTTCTTGTCATCTTTACTCAACAATAAAAGCAGTCTGGTATCGGCCGCCGCAGCGTTCGGTCGCACATCCCCGACCTGCCGGGTCCACGCGAGGGCACCGCAAACCTTTTTGGCGACGATGATGGTATGGCGGATTCGGCATCAAACCATCTCCAGAGTTTTTGAGCGAACCAGGGGCACCGTAAATCCCTGGGAGCGATGGATTTCGCACTTCGAGTGCTTCATGGGAGCGTCTGGTGCCCTTCAACTGCCCTTGGAACCCCGCCGATACCTGTTGCGACACTGCCTGGGATTGGAGGGTCAACGGGTCTTCGACACTCTGCCTTCCTTCCGCGCTGTCGCTGTGCCGTCGCAAGCAACCACGTCAGCGGCAGCCAGTTCTCCTGCCAGTTCTTCAGTCGTCACTACACCGATGAGAAGAGACGTATACCAAGAGGCTGGGGATTTCCTCAGCGCACACTTCCAAAGGTTGTGCAACATCAGCCTTGAGCGCCACCGATTTCGCCGGCGCTACCAACATCCGGAGGAGCCCTTGCCAAACTACTTGACTGATCTCCCAGTATGGGCAGTTCCGGCCAACTTCGGTCCTCAACAGGACGAGAACATCCAAGAGCAGTTCAAAGCTGGAGTGTTGTCAACTCAAGTTCGAAAACGGTTACTCCTGGACAGTAATCTCCACTTTGACCAAGCTGGTCAAATCGTCATTAACGTTGAAGGGACCAAGGCCGAGTCCAAGAAGCTGACCATTGCCAAAGAACATCCATTGAGATGTCACGTCACCGACGACGTTCACAAGGTCGACTATTACCGACAGTTTCCGCGTGGAACTTCGTCCTCCCATCAGCCGTCGGGGCGAACATTTCCAGGTCGGTGCAGTACGCGGCACAGTTCACCGTTCACCAAGCGTCAAGTGGGTACGCTCTATCTGCGTCAACTAGATCGACAGACCGCACTGTGACATGCCATGACCACCGCTCGGTTCCGTCAATGGCGCTAGCGCAAAATTACTATGCCTTTCAAACGCAAACGCCGATGCGCCGCGAGACGAACTATCGCGACAGTAGAAAAAGCGCGAACTGCGGGTATGGAATTGAGCACTGTCAAATCCACGGACACTTCTCCGGTCGCGGGAAGAACGTGCACCATCTGGGGCCGATTCGGCAGTCCCATCGCATGTACTGCAGCACACTTAAGCCCTTACACCTCCAGATTCATGTCCAAATTTAGGAAATAATCTCAGACGAAAAAGACGAACAAGTAGTCCTCCACGTGTCTACGCCTTCCCGGATGGTAATATATATCAGTCGTCATAGTCTACGGTATGCCGTCACAGTTCCTCCTGGAGACAGGTACCTTAGTGTCTATCGTTGAAAAATACATTTTTCAAAGGTACTTCAGCAATATGCTAAGATCGTCCCACCACCGGTGACCCTGGTAAATTATTCCCGGCAACGTATCGAGATACTTGGAGCCTTCTCCGCGTCAGTATAATTTAAGACAGGTTCAGCGAAAATTATATTTTGCATCGCGAATACTGGACCGTCTTTGTTGGGGATGGACGCCGTGAAAGCCTTCGATCTGCAAATCCAAGCGTTCTACAATGAGCTGTTTGTACACAAAGGCGGATGAATGGTCGACACGCCTTCTCTTTTAGAACACTTTGAAGTCAAATTCCAACGCGGAGCCGAAAACCAAGTTGCCGAAGAACTTCCTCGCCTTCCTCAGCCGGAAGATGAAGGCGGTACTGAATTTGAGGAAAAGATAATTTCTTTTATCGCATTGCAAAACGAACGTAAAACAAAGCCTCAACTCCAAGGGGCCACATCCAAGGATAAAGTCTTTTCGAGTGTCATGTCACTTTTTACGTCTGCGTGGCCTCCAAGACGAACCTTGCCATCTGACGTAATATTATTCTACGACGTGAAGGGTGATCTTGCTGTTGACGACTGCATTCTTCTGCATGATGAAAGGTTTGTGATACCCCGAGAGCTGCAAAGTACTCTCATCACCAAGGTGCATGAGGGGATCCTGGGATCATCAAAACTCGCATGCGACTCCGCGAACTCTACTGGTGGCCAAAAATAAACGATCAAGTAGAGCACGTCATCCACGCATGTCGCATCTGCCAGGCATCTGACAAAAGCGCGAAGACTTTCGCGACTCCACTTCAACAAGTACCGTACCCCAATCGACCTTGGTCCAAAGGTTTGGAATGGACATTGTGATACCTTTCGAGCGTCCAGGGCCATCATGCCGCTACGCCTTTACTCTAGTCGGTAACTTTTCCGAATTGCCCGATGTGCGATTTTGTGCCAACGTCACTACAACAAGATTCACAGAGTTTCTTGCATCTAGTATTTTTCAGAGAGTGGTTCCCAGAAAGCATTGTAACCGACAACGGCACACAGTTTATCTTCAAGCAGTTCAAACACTTCCTAGGTCTCTCGTGGAATCAAGCACCACTTGATTTCCATTTATCACCCGCAAGCGAACGGGCAAGTTTATAGATTGAATACAGCACCTAAGGGTTCCATCTAGTGCGCATATGAAGAAAGACGAAAAATTAGATCAACAGTTGTGGACTACCTAGGCATCTACAGATGCACGTCTCATGCCGCAACTGGACTGTCCCACGCACAGCTTCTCCGTGGCTGCAAGCCCCAGACATTACTAAGTATCTATGGCCGTCGTTATACGAATTCCTTTGCAACCCCTTCGAAAAGGTTCAGCGACTTCAACAGCAAGTCCAACAAACACAAGACAAGACCAAAAAGTGTACAGACAAGAAAAGAGGAGCAAAATCTCCTAAGTTCAAATTCGAAGAGCTGATTTGAGTGAAGAAGCTTCTGGGGCACATTCGAAAAGGATCGACGGCGTTCAGCAGCCTTCTTCGAATTATTAGAGCGTGTGGGTCACTAAACATTCAAACTCGAAAATGGGAGAATTTGGAATGTTTTTAAGTTCGCCGCTGTCCCGCAGCGTTCCTCTTCTGGCCCTATAACTAATCAAGCTTCAGATGTCCGTGTGAGGGTTGGGAAAGCTGACACGGGATCTGACCACCACAACTGGCCACCCGACAAACCGACACAATCTGCCGAGATCACCGTCCGAACGTGGGTTACCAGCGGAGTCACCTTCGCTGCCACATCCTCTACCTGGCGGACCACTGGCGCAGTTACCCCTGCGTCCTGACGCGGGACTGGACTCTGCGCCATTTACGCCGCCTAGGCTGGACGCTCTAGGAAACAGGCCAGAGTGACCTCGCCGAAAAGGACGACCACCGAAGCGTTTTGGCTATGATGTTGCCAGCTAAACAGGTTGAACTGCGCCATGAATGATTGCGTTAACGGTGTGCTCCGATGGTGAACTCTTTTAGGAACGACAGAGTTGACTGCGTGACTTTGATATGAACCCTAGTTATCTCTGTACTTGTAATCCGTTTCCTTCGTTATATTTATTTGGTTATTTATCGTCTTTTCTTCTGCTATACTTTCATTTTTTCTTCTTTCACCTTGTCTTATATTACACTGAATTTATCAAACTGTGAGGAGGGAAAATGTTGTACCCTGACTAATACATTTATTAGTACTTCTTTTCTATGCTAAATTGTCTCTCTTCTTTCTCGTCATCTTTACTCAACAATAAAAGCAGTCTGGTATCGGCCACCTCAGCGTTCGGTCGCACATTGACAACCTCCCGGGTTTACCGAGGACACCACACAAAGGTTACATTATATATCAAAATAATTACTATTTACCTTATGATATCCCCTCTACTATGTAGCCTGATTATTTGAATGTCCACGATATTATTACTGGTCTCAGAGGAACACAAAGGCGTAATATACACAGATGTCTCAACGTAAAGAAACCAAAGGTAAGCATCGGAGCGAGTGTGAAAACATTATTTTTGAGGATGCCTGGAGTGGAAATACTTTATGATAATATTCTTTGTTCTGCTTACGTTCCATTTCACGTTCCAACTTCATCATAGTTTCAACAAATCTGTTGACTGCAGTCCTCTGCGATGGAATCGCTGTGTTTGAGATGTAATTACCACAAGCGAATTCATAAAAGTCATCGCATGGGTTGATGGTGGAGTTCATGCCACTTAAAATCCGTGTTGCTGAAAGACGTGAAATAGAAATATTCAATCATCCGCTTATTTTTTCCATTCTCACAACTGCATTGACATATAATATCAAAAACTTATTTGAGGCGTCAGCCACAATATGTATCAATAGCTCGAAAACAACCAGAAAGCATGTAGGAAATGCGTGTTCTATGCTTTACCTTTTTACTTTTCGAATATTACATATAAGATGTTCTACACGTTAGGATATATGCATTCAAAACTATCACATACATGCAAACTTCTTTATCGCATGCAATATAAGCTGAAACATTCCTTGATGGTTATTTATCTGCGTCACAGATTTGGAGGTAGCTGTGGTTTGAACTAGGAATGGAATGCGATGTTAAGATCGCATACTTCGAAATATTTAAAAATAAAATAAACATAATAACGCTTTTTGGAGCCGGAGAGACAGCAAAATGCTAAATCAGGTAATTCATGTCATATTGATTGTGATTGTACGTATTTTTGTTCCCCTGATAGCGATTTGCCGTTTTAAACAAATGCATCCGATCCATCCCTATCAGAAATCCCGACTCAATACTCTCGATCTTTCTGACTGTAATATGCGAAATACCTTGCAGTTTCAATCAATCTTTAGAAGTTAAATATTTCATTGCGCTACAATTAACACCTGGTGACACTCCCCCTATTGCAATGTGCAATGTTATGTAGGACGGTCATGTAGGCTATAAGAAATACCTACAAAATATGGTATGTAAAAATACGTCTTGATATAAAATAGGTTTTGCATAAAAATACAAATAACGTGGAGTTTTTTTCGCTTTCCAAAACGACTTTTCGATTTGTCTAATTAAATTTAAGCATTTTTTAATGCATTTCATTCGTGATAGAATTTTTAAGATTAAAGTTGAAACTAATTTTTATCATACTTCTCTACAGAAAATTAGGTTTGCGCAAGCCCCACGGACGATCAGTCTGTTTATTTACTCTTGTCAGGCGCGTAACCTTTAAAGTCTTCAAATTATAACAAAAGTGTTCTTCCTTTAACACGGTGTAAATGAATTAATATATCAGTAGAAATTGCTACGATTTAGAAAAAGTCTTTACCAGTTTCTCTGCACTCTTTCGTAGTGCAAACATTGTTACTATCTGTAAGAGAAAGAAAAAATGGAAAGTCAAAATTTGTAATGAATGCTTAGAGTCATAATTGTTATTGTTTAAACATGACTGCAGAAAACACAGGGGCCCAAACAGGAGGATTTGTTATATTTAATCAAATAAACAAATGCACGACAAATCATTGAAACAACTCAAAATGTGAAGCACAAGCGAATACAAGAGCAATCTCGCAACGAGGAAAGTAAACTGCACCTTTATAAAACATCGGCTGTTCATAGTGTGATCAAAGAAGCTCTTAACATTTCAGCTAGAGACGATCTGTAATGGTTTGCCTTCGCAACACTTCTCTAAAGCTGTGTTATTGTTAGACCAATTGCAGATGAAAATACAAACACAAACCACAAAATTATTTAAGAGGGGAGGCGCGCTCGTCAAGACCGAATTAGTCGTAGACCAAGTGTGAACAGGGCAAACGGTCACAGAATAATTTGTTTAAAGGGTACTCGCCACAGGGCTCGCAAGATACAGGGGCGCGCGGACAGGCGGCCCTCCTTTTTATTTGACTCTACATGGGCATGCAAGAGTGGTGACATATCAAAATTCAAAATATTAAATCCGGCTTCAGTCGGGTTGCTGTTAAAGTGAATGTCATTATCGATGTATCGAGCTAAGAAATATACAAGGTAGGGTGTTCCACGTAACTTTAGTGAAAGTTTAGAAATATTTCGTTGCATTTGAGAATGACGAAACCAAAACAATAAGTTTTTCTCGTTCTTTGGCACAAGTCAGGCTATGCTTTCTGTTTTTTCTTTCAATGAAATACATAATTAAGATTAATTAATGACATTTTAAAATATTCAGATCAGAGCGAAAACTCCCATGACAAAGCTGTGCAGCGTCTTCAGAAATATCCCATTGTGTGGTCTTTGCCAAGAAACCCCTAACGTGATTTGTTTTCCCAGACTTCGTGTACAGCCCGCATGTTACGAAAAATTACGACCTTGTATTCTAGAGCTCCCAAACGTGGCTTGAATGAATTAAGCCTGGCTGCTGGCCGAACGCGCTGCCGCTGCCGCTGCGAAAACAAATTCATTCATTCATTTATTGATCCCTTAAATGCCCACGTGGGGCTTTACATAAAGGGGGACGGGGGGGGGGGGATCTTTGTACGAACAAAATATAAAACATAAGTGGGCTATTGGCCGTAAAAGGTGGCAAGTGCTTCTCTAAATTTTGAGATATCCGATATTGTTAACTATTAAGTCTGGTAATTTATTCTAATTAATAATAGAAAGCTGCAGAGGAGAAAATTTATATATATTTGTCCTAGAAGTGGATAAAAAAAGCTTGCAGGAATTATCTAAGCGACGGGAGGTGTGAGGTGCAGGTATGCAGTATAAAGATCTCTGCAAAGAAAGATGATAGTAAAATGTATGTAGAATGGTTAAAGGCCCGTTCACACCTTTTGCGAGCGAGTAAGACCGAGGGAGACCAGACTGGTTTTAAGCCTCTTCCAGACCTCTTAGGACCAGCTCCGCTGCAGCGCATCCGGTCCTAAGAAGTCACAAAAGGGCTTAAAAGCCGGTCTGGTCTCCTCGGTCTTGGTCGTAAGAGTGTGAACGGCGCTTTAAGCGCCGTTCACATATATGCGACCGAGTACGACCGAGAGAGACCAGACCGATCCCTATTTCCTCCAATGTTTTTCCCAACGGAGCAGTTCCTCGAAACTGTGCGACGTTTCCCCTTTCTGTATGACAAACCGTAGCCAGGCTGCATAGATAAAGACGCTAAGGACAACCACTTGAAAATGATGCAAAATGAATTCGAGATAACAGGTGAGTTTCTTTGTGGCACTTGTCGCATATCACCTGCATTGTGACGGTTGTCGTGTAGATGTGGTGACACTCTCGAAAGTTACCTTCATTTCCGGCGCGCAGCCGGGGCAGCAAAGCACTGACCTGTCCCTCGGTGTTTCGGTAGCACCAACACAGCCGAACTCAGAGCCTGCGTCTCCCTACCCCTGAGAGCGCGGCAAAGTCTCAAGATCAACATGCAGGCTAAGATGATTATATTCGCGCTGATCACCAGGTCATCATGGACACCTCCCATGTAGGCAACGAGTGCGGGTTCGATGCTGATATATGCGAAAGATGGGAGCCGAAACGGAACAAAGAGCAGACGACGAAAGCGCAGGAAATCCGGTTGATGCGCGCGCGCGATCTCGAGAACGCAAGAGCCAGTGCTGTCACGTGACAATAACGCGAGGAAAACGGAGGCCAATGTGGCCACCTCACGTTGGGAAGCCGAACGGTGGCAGCGCCCACTGGCTCCGATCGGCAACGCCGTTGCTGCTAGTGTGATCCGGCCTTGATGTAGCCCCCCATAGAAAATCGAGGAGTAAGATCGGGTGATCTTGCTGGCCAGGACATGGCCCATTGCGCCCAATTCATTGTCTTGGAAAGGCACGGTCCAGCCATGATTGTGCTTGACTGCAGCTGTTGGCGGGAACCCCTGCAGCTGTGATGTCCCATAGACATGCTGATACGTCGTATCAGCATGTCAATTGGACACCACAGCAGAAGTCATCGACTGGACCTTTCAGGACTTTACTCGGGCGTCTCAGCCCAGTAAAAGTCGTGTCCAAAAGTACTGAACCTATGAGTGTGCCGTTGAAGTTGCCGCACCAAACATTGGCCACTGGTACTGGAGGCGAACCTTCGCAAGCCAATGTGGATTGGTGTCACTCCAATAATGCGCGTTGTGGATGAGTTCGATTCGTCAGTCCACAGCATTTTGTTAAAAAAAGTAAGAATCCTCCTCTGCTTTGATCAATATGTAGTTTCAAAAGTCGAGTCTACACTTGAGATCCCCGGTCATTAGGCTCTGGTGCAACTGGACCTCGGAAGTTGGAAGGTTACCACATTTCAATAATCTCCATGCTGATGTCGTAGGCACTCCGGCCTCTGCGCTCACGTACGCACGCTAGAATCCGGGTCAGCCACCATGAACGACGAAACATTGCTTCACAGTCACTTCGTGAACGTGCCGGTCTGCCTCAATGCCCAATAATTACTCAATATCGCCATTGGCCTGCGTCGCGTCCCAGGGTGCCAGCTGTGAAAGATCCTTGCGGCTTGCCTTCTGCTTCTTTCCGCAGCCCCAAGGGCATCGACCCTGTCTGATTTTTCTTCATTTAAAAAGCCATAGTGTGTCTCCTAGTGTGAAAATAGCCGATCTTCACGTCGGAAGCAGAAAAACGTAAATGGCTTTGGCACTGGCGCCTATGTCTTCTCGCCTTTGCGAGCAAAGGAATTTGTTAATGTCATTATTTCTGCTAGCGTTAACAGCGCAGTATGCATCCGTCCCATATTTTTGTTTTTGTTTCATTATCTAAAGAAAAGCCCGGATTCTCTTTCTTCGGCGTGGGAACCGGCTATCTCTATCCCAAGCAACAACGCAATTTCTTCTTTTTTTACGCAGTGGAGCTACACTTACTCGCTATACTTCGCTTTAGCTTAGGTCTTAGCGCGGTCGATGTTATGAGCCGAAGGGCGTATCAAACAGCGCAAAAGGCACCATGTCATGGCGTGCTCTTTTCGCTCGACAGGACAAGCCGGCGCAGGAGCAGGCACAGAAAGGCGGCGAACACCTGCTTGTCCTGTGGGTGTAGGGAGCACGCAAGGCAGAGCAGGAGCCCTACTCTGGACACTTCGGCGAAAACGTCGGCGAGAAATCCGGCGGTGCTGATTGGCCGGCGCTACACTTGGCCTTGGCACCGGCAAATCATAGCCGCCGGATTTTTCGGCGACTTTTTTGCCGAATGTCTACATTAGTGCCCCAAGATAACTCGCTGTCGCGTATCTCGCGGCCAGCTTACGGTAGGATTGACTGTGAATCGTTGCAGTGCTTATTATTGTGATGACGAAACTGATGACGGGACAACAGGTAATATATTAAGTCTGTTCGATTCGCCTCAACTGGCTGAACAAGTTCAGCAGTGCAGGAACTGGGGCACTCAATTCAGCCGGAAGTGGCACGGCCGCTGCACTGGTGCGTTCGATTCATCACAGTTCTGAACGAGTTCAGACCCAGTTCCTCAAAACCTTGCACCAGCTCCGGGGTCAGTTTAGCGACCGTGCAGAAGCAGACGTTGAGAGCAGGCGACAAGAGCAGACGACACTCCTCGTCTGTCTCTGCTTCGCGGTACCATTTCTCGGGGCTCTTGCTATAATATCTACGATGTTTAACAACAACGTCGAGACGGAGGTTACATTTCCTCGCATTGTTGGAAATAATGTACCTGTAGTGGGCACGGAAGCAAGATCCTAACGGAGGGTAGAATTAGCTGGAATATAATATTCTGAAAGCGTCTTACGCCCCTGCTTCAGCAGGTTTGGCTCCCTGTGGTAAATGTTGAAAGATTGGATCACGTAAATTGCCTAGTTTTGATGCTATATGGGTATTCACAGTGTTGATATGCTTCTGAAAAGGCACAAGAAAAGTATAACATTCTTAATAGCCCCCCCCTCCCCATTCAGTTGCTCTTAGATGCATACTGACGACTCCGGTGAATTGCAGAGGTCTGCGATTGAGTACACTGTCCCTCACATGCCACTATAGATGAGCACAAGCTGCATGCTTTTCCGCTGGAACCTGTGGCCGCTCAATAATGGGCATAGAAGAAAAAACACCGACAATCGAAATTTCATGGCTTGGTACTTTCACGCCGATCTACATTGAGAGCCATAACAAAAACTTCAACTTGACGTCAAAATGACGGTTGATAACTGTTTTGGCCAAGGCGACGCTCTCGACAGACGTAGGTCTTCGAAGTGACTCCTACCGCCCGCTACCGCCAGTAATTCCCGACGCAAAATCATCCTGATACCGCCAACATCGAAATGCGAAACTCAAGAGATTCTGAATTAATCTACTATTGCCAAGTGAATGTAAATTATATCGTGGCGTATGCATTCGAAAGACACGAACGCTTATGAACGATATAAAGCAGACGGTTACCGTTAAAAATGCAGTCAGAACCGCATTTCGTATTGAAAATGTTTTTAGTACACTCACATGAAATATTTACAGAAAAGATTTCGTTTATGTACCTTCGAACGAAGCAAATGCGAATGGCCGCATGAAACCGCGAAGAAGTAAATGTAGCATACGACGTGGCGTGGAGAAACAAGAGCAAACAGATGCAGACGACACCCTGCACTTTCGTTCTGGAAGCCGATCACAGCGCCAGTACTAGCGGGGTGGCTGCACTGGTTCTACGCCGTTAGTGCACGGCTCCCGCACTCCTCTGAACTCGAACAGAACTATTTCAGAATCATCTCGCCGAATCGAACATACCTATTGCTTGTTTTGTTCAGTGATCTGATTTCGGGGAGGGGGTTGGGGAAGGCTATCGCCTTGTCATGTATATGTATGTCTCTTATCATTGTCCCCCAGGCAACTGTCTTTACTTCCATGTTGTCTGAATACAACATTGACATTGACTATCAGTACCTTGTTTATGGTTTTATTTTAGCAGTGGCAGCGGCAGCGCGCCCGGTCAGCAGGCATCCTTAATTCGTTGAAGACACGTTTGAGAGCTCTAAAATGCAAAACGCACCAGCGCGCAGCCGGATATTATATCTTTTCGTAATTCGAGTGCTTTTTACGGAAGCCAGGAAATACAAAACCGTGCTAGTGGTTTCTTAAAGAAAAGAGACACACTGAATTGGATGTGTCTGAGGACGCTCTACAACTTTGTCATTTGAACGTTAGCTTTAAATTGAATATTTCAAAAGTTCTTAATCTTAATTAATTATTTTATAGGACAAGGTACAAAACAAAATTCCTTGACTTCCTCCAAATAATAAACAAACTTACTCCTTTGGTTTAGTTTTTATAATATGAACCAAAATATCTGTACACCTTGGCTAACGTTACGTTGAACACCCTGCATCCCCAGAAATGTGTGACATCGTAGGCTTGCTCCATCTATAAGCGGGTTGCGGCAGCGCTCCCCTAGAAGCCCATGCATTTTATATACAAATTTGACCATAAAGCCGAAACTTTACGCGTTGAACAATTTGGCATGCTACTACTCCATTCTATGATATATCCGTATCATTCTGCCAATATTTTACGATCATGACGTGTAAACTGCCGGTTCCCCAGTTTAATAAACCTTTTGATGAATTGCCCCTATGGATAGTATCCAAGTTAAATCTATTCTCGGGGATAATCGAAGTCGTTATTATTTTATAAATTTATTCGAACCCCTTTCCAATATTATGGCAAATACTGTAGTGTATAAAATTAGTACTACATATGTAGAAAAATATTATCGGAAGCACCCCACGTGATTGTTTGAGAAAAAAGCGAAGTTCAAAGGAGGAGAATTTCAACAAATACAAACAACTGCAGTAACCCAGAAGAATTGATAATGTGCTGGGTACATTTGAGTTCTTCTTCCACATTATTTTCTTGGGTTTCTGACACCTATTTGCTAAGCCAGGCGGATTTGTTCTTCTTTAGACGTTTACAAATAGTCCTAGTATTCAACGCCCGACCATCAATAAACTAGCAAACAAAAATTACTGTTTCATTTCACTTTCATCTAAAAATTGTGAAATAGTTTTCAAAATATTCTTGCTCTTTAATAATTCTATGTGATTATAACAACGTGATTTTTATTGTAAGGAGTGGGAGCACTGCGGTAAGCACCCAATTTATGAGAAAATGTTTTTTTGTCGGAACTTAAGATTCACATCTCAGAAGTGATATTTTATCACGTCCTAAATATTTACTTGGAACTAATTACCCCAATCACCCTAAAAACAAACACCAAAACGAAAAGATCAGGAGTAGAGCGCATTGAAATATGAGACGTGATTTCATATTCCTCGAAGGAGGCGGAAGCCCAAGATTTTGAAATAGTACTGAGCTTGTAGTAGGTGTCCTTGAATGTTGTTTTTCGTCGCCAGTTGAGTAGTAGGTTGATCTCAAAACGTCGCCCGACAAAGCGCACGTTCCCGAATTTGAAATGATGAATGAATGACTGGAAACAGTTGAGCCACGTCTACTTCTAGACAAGCTTTTCAAAGATGGCTCATACTAGAGGATTTTCTATAGCAGCAGCTTGAGGTTGAGGGTCTCAAATTTTGTATTTCGTAAGCAGCTCAACCTAGGTTGATCTTAAAAGGTTCCTGAATCAGGAGCATGTGCCAAAATTTTAAATGATAAACGAATGCGTAAAAACGGCCCAACCATACCCAATTTTAAACCGGTTTTCTCAAAAAAGGAGTCATTCTAAAGTATCTGCCATTATCCTAGAACGTGCTCGAGGTCATTACGTTTTATATTCGGTCTGGTGGGTAGTGGGTTGTCCTCAAAAATTCCCTGGCGAGGAGCATGTGCCCCAATTTCAAAAATGACGAATGCGTCGAAATGGCGACCATCCCCAATTGCGACCGGTTTTTCCAGTACATTTTGGAGTATTCGCCAAAGTACCAAAATGTGCTGGAGGGCTCTAAAATTTATATTACATTTCTAGGTTGGAACTGGGTTGTCATCCAAAAGTTCCCTGGCAAAGCGCGTGTGCCCTAATTCGAAAATATCAAAGAATGCGTAAAAACTGCCGAGCCATGCCTAATTTTGCGACCGGTTTTCGTAGAATGGAGCAAGTTTGAAGTAATTGCCATAGTATCAGGAAGTGATAGAGGGCTTTATATTTTATATTCCGTCTTTAGTTGGAGATTGGTATAGTCCTCAAAAAGTTCCCTGGCCAGGCGCGAGTTCCCAAAATTCAAAAGATGAACGAATGCGTAGAAATGGTCAAACCGTCCCCACTTTAAGACAGGTTTTCTCAAATATAGATTATCACGAAGTTTTTGCAATAATACCAGGATAAGCTGGAGGGCTCTAACGTTTTATAATCCGCCTTTAATCGAGAACTGGAGTGTCCTCAAAAAGTTCCCTGGCGAGGCGCATCTGTCAAACTTTCAAAACATGAACGAATGCATGGAAACAGCCGACCCATTCCCACTTTGTGACAGGTTGCCTCAAAAGGATTCACATAGAAGTATTTTCCCATTGTACCAGGATGGACCCGCAGGGCTCTGCGTTTTAGAGCGCAGCTCTTCGGCGCCCGTTTCCGGGTTGAGCGGCGTCGGCGTCGTCATAACCTCGCGTTGCCTTATGGGACATTTACCATAATGACCTCACGCGTGACGTCACGTATGACGTGACACGTGACGTCTACACGTCACGTGTGACGCATCTCATAGTTACGTCAGACGTGACGTCACGTGACGCTTCCCATAATGACGACACACATGACGTGTCGTGTGACGTCACGCGGAAAAATATTCCCGCTAAATTTAGCGGAAACATTTCCCCGCTAAATTTAGCGGGAAAGCTTCCGCTGAATTTCCCTGCTAATTTTCGCGGTAAAATTTATCTGCTAAGTTTAGCCCGGAAATTGTGGCAAAATTTCCTGCTAAATTTAGCGGGAAAATCTGTGTAAATTTCCCGCTAAATATAGGGGGAATATTTTTCCGCTAAATATAGCAGGAAGTTTCGCTATATTTGGCTGGAAATTTAGCGAAAATGTCTCGTTAAATAGGAGGGGAGCAGGGAAGGAGGAAGGGCATACCCTCCCCTCTATCCTCCTCCCCTTCTCCTCCTCAAGTTCTGCGCTCTTATTCGTAATTACAAAAAATTGTAAATGTTTTTAAATTTTTATATTCCATCTTTAGTTGGGAAGTAGGTTGTTCTTAAAAAGTTCCCTGGCGAGGCGCGTGCACCCAAATTTCAAATATTAATGAATGCGTAAAAACAGCTGAACAATCCCTAATCGACTTCTACAAAATTCGAAGCACCCCATCGCGGCGAAATGCCACGCAGCGCACTCTGGGAACTAGTTGGCCACTCAGTTTCGGTTTCGATTGAGGAGCTTCAATTCATGCTATCACGCCGTGACCGAAATGCGCTGCTTGCATTTTCGATTGTCCGACTTCCCACAAACCTACAATACTCTAAGCATTCTCGAGCGATATAGAAGGAATACCGGGACATTTTTCTTGGTTCCCGACATGCCGGATATTGTGCCTGCGTATGCATACGTATTAAGACTTTTTATAGACATTGACGGTATAGTAAGCATTTCAGAATCCCCTAAAATGTCCTATTTATGTGCTATAATGATATGGACGCCAAACTTCTAACCACACCAAAAATCTCATCAGCGCTTTTTCTTACTAAACATTTTTCAGCAGTCTCTGGAGACTGGTGGTGGTACCCTCCGATTGAAAAATTGGAAAGGTCATTACAGTCCACAAATCTAAAAGTAAAACGTCTCCACTCAACTATAGACCAATCTCACTTACCTGCATTTCCTGCAAAATTCTCGAGCACGTCATCTACAAGCATCTTTTCAGCTTCTGGATTCTTGCGATTACTTCAACCACGCACCAGCACGGCTTCCGCAAGCAACTTTGATATTAGACCCAGCTGCTGTTTCTTACCAACGACCTTTTTCAAAACCTCGACTCCGACTTTCCTATTATTAATGCTGTCTTCCTTGATTTCGCCAAGGCTTTCGACAAGGTCTCTCACAATCGCCTTCTGTTCAAACTCTCTTCCTTAAATTTAGATCCTCTCGTTCTAAAATAGATTGAATCTTTTTTCCGCTACCGTTCTCAATTTGTTTTCGCTAACGACTCACCCAGCCTCCTTAGCTCCAGTCTCCTCCGGCATCCCGCAAGGCTCTGTACTTGGCCCTTTACTCATTCTAATCTATATTAACGACCTCCCACTTAAACTTTTTCTTCAATTCGCCTTTTTGCCGATGACTGCGTTATATATAGACTAACAGAATCTCTCGACGACAACCTGCTACTCCGGAGCGACATTAACAAAATTGCCGACGGGTGCCGTACTTGGCAAATGTCCCTAAATATTAATAAATGGATGCATGTATAATTCACACGCTCGTCTTCCCCCCCCCAACGTAACAACATTAACACTAAATGATACCGTCCTCCAGGCCACTACCGAATATAAATGTCTTGGTGTTTATTTAACTAATACTTTATCCTGGAATATTCATGTTCATAAGATCATATCCTCAGCTAATCGCTCTCCTTGGTTATGTTCGGCGAAATTTTAAGTTGGCTCCTTTTAACCTTAAAAGACTTCTCTATATTACTCTTGTTTGCCCTAAACTATAATACGCCTCATCCATCTAGCATCCCCACCTCTTCATTTCTCACCAATGCAATAAAGCAGTCCAAAACTGCGCAGCTCGTTTTATTCTCTCCGATTACTCTCGTTTTTCTAATGTCAGTGAAATGAAATCTCAATTAACCCTCCCTGACCTTTCTCGCGCCACAAAATTTCCAGGCTTTCCCGCCTGCATAAAGTGTATTACTCTCCTCTTTAGATCAGTCTCTCCTTAGGCCACCCAACTATGTTTCTTCAAGACGGGACCACACATGCAAGACTGCCCGACCCAAGACGAAATCTAGAGCCCACCAGCAGTCACTTCTACCGAAGCTATTGTGGACTGGAATGGCCCTTCCCAATAACATCGTCACCATTACAGATAACACCAAGTTTCGCCTCGCACTAAACCACCGCTCCCCTCTGTACGCCCCTCGGGGCCCTGAGGGTATTTGTAAATAAATGAATAAAATAAAGACGTGACTTAGTCCCCTCAAACCCCGATTGTATCTTTGAGCTCACTTTCAATATTCTGTCTAGTACCAGTGAACCACAATTGAAATTTGATGACTTTGAGGCATACACGTATTTTGTTTGCCAAACGTCCGCTCCGTGTTACTTCATTGAGCAAAACATAAGCCGCATCCTCACAGGATACGCACACTTGAGCCCGACGTTGGTCCACGAACTTAAGGAAACGCAATAAATTCGCACTCACTACTGCACAAAAGTTACTATGAAGTCCTCCTCGTGTCATCATACATCTCCCACTAAAATTTTATGTTGATTGGAACTTAAGTTTTCGCAAACGCCGAGATGAGCTTGCTACGACGGAGTCCCTAACAGGCGTCCCCCGCTCCTCGTGAAGCCTTTGGACGAGCCTTCACCGACGCCCAAGATATGTGTCGGAACGGTGGTTCTGAAATTATCTCGTCATACTGAGTCAGGAAGAAAGCAAACATATAACGACATCGTTATGGCCATTAGCAACTGCCAAATGCGCTTGGACTTCTATAGTTCATTTGGCGCACCAGCATAGGGGTTCACGGTGTATACATGCTGTCCGCAGAACTGTGCGACATTCTTTACGCAAGTGCTCGAATGTTGCTTTCTTCAAAACGGTTTGTATATGTGAATGTGCCTATATGATTGCAGAATAACTTCATGCGACATTGAATTAGTCTAATCCGAGCGTGTAGGGACTTCACTTCGTACAGTGCTATGGATCAGTAGCGCTATAAAGGAATCAGAGGTGTTTGATCTTAGGTTTTCAACGGCCTCTCCCAATTTTACCTTACGTACTCTGGCGTATTAAAGAAACAGTAATTGAAAAAAATGTAATTTTGTCAATGGACGCGTAAAACAAGCCACGAACTTGCTGACACAAGCAACGCGAACGTAAAGTTGCGAACTTGGTGTACGCTTGAACTTATTTGTTGTTACAGAGTGTGTGTACTCGTACACAAGCAAGATCCCCGAGCTTCGCAGCCTGGAGATTGCCAGTACTGGCTCGTCCACGTACCCAGTGGCGTCACTAGCGACGGCCACCACGGCAATGGCCGCGGCGAAACCCCCCCCGCTTGTCGCGGCCGCGGCACTCCCGCCCTCTCCCCCCCCCCCCCCTGTCGTGGGCCGCCGTGACAACCCACCGGAGCTCTGCACCCGGGCGGTGCCCCCTCCCCCTCCCATCCCCCCCCCACCCACACACACTTGTGACGCCTCTGCACGTACCTCGAAACGCTAACAACAAGGCTCGAGTACAAAAACTAAACAAGCATGTGCCAAGACAAGCTTTATCGTATGGTTCGGTCTTGTGCTGAAGCTTCGAGGTACTGGCCATTCAGGCTAGTTTAGAGACCCAAAACGATGCGTTCGGGACCAGGGAACACGAGATAAGGGCTGTTTATAACCCACGCTCTGTGTATGATTTCTTCTCGACGTGTCGATCAAAACCGAAACCATGCCGCTCTCGACCCTGGCCAACTAGTTTCCAGTGTGCAACGCGCGCAGTTTTGCACGCAGGGATTTATGGAAATCAGTCTATTTGAGACCGGATTTCACAGAAAGACATGATTATAAAAATGTTTGCCAAAGTACCAGGATGGACTCGAGGCATACTACATATTTTCGTTGCGCCTTTAGTTGCGTACTGTGCTGTCCTCAAAACGTTCCCTGGTGGGGCGTGTGTGCCCAAAGTTCAAGAGATGAACGAGTACGTAAAACGGCCCAACCATCCCCACTTTGACTACGATGCTACTTGGTATACGCTGATTATTTTTATAATCTCGGCATGGTGGACGCGGATGATAAAATTATCAACCTCGTTTTCGCACCGCCAGCCTTGCGCCTGTTGCAAAAATGGTAACTTTACGCCCACCACGGCGTTTCCCACGTGTTGTTAGTACTTCTAAAATTTACTGATTTAGTGGGTTTCGTTGGCGCTCAGCAGGTTTCTAATTTAAACAATGTATTTGTAAGGATTCGTTGTAACCATTTAACAAATTTCAGGCTTTCATTTAACGTATCGCGACGATCAGCCGCTTTCGATGATGCCCCTGCACTTTGTTAAAAAAAGGGTCTAGCCCTTATACCCCCTTGTCACAAATACGACAACCCCAAAATTCCAGTTCGCCGTGCAGCGCACTGACATCGAGCTGATGGCCCCAACTTTTACGAGAGCCTCGATGACGCTCCGATATAAGATATTAAACCGCTAAAGTACGCATCAAAGAGACCAAAAAGAAAACACCGAGGTTTTGCAGTAAGGCCGATACAACCCGATAACTTCTTTAGAGTTAGTTACACTTACGTAAGCTATCTTAATATGTTGTACAAATCGGCTGTCAAGCCGCTCGTGAAAGTTGGTAGCGTCCGTTGAACGTCAGTGCGCTTGTACGCCAAACTGAAGTCTGGGGGTATCGTATATGTGACAAGGGTGTAAGGGCTACACCCCTTTTTAGAGTGTGCCCATATAACTTATGTGAATATACTGCATTAGTGTAGCCTTAACGAATGTTTAGAAACGATATGAAAAGCCTAAAATAAACGCCCTGTATACATCATATTTTGTACATTCGGACGTGGGGTAAATGCCGCATAAGCGTAACAGACCCTAGCCACGTGGGCCACCATGCCCACACGCAGGGTGCACCTGCTTTAGTAAGTGCTTGGTGCGTGGCGTCACCATGAACCCCGAGCCATGTGGCTTCACACACCCACGCCTGGATGTGCGTGGCTTAACCCGTATCCGGGGAAAGGCGGATCCTGGTGGTCGAGCTGAGCCCAAGGGGATACTTCGGGGCCCCCCAGGCGAAGCAATATATCACTTCGGCCTCTGCTTCTCGTAGACAGGACTCCTGGCTTGGCACAACCAGGATGATTCAGTCAGTCGCCTCTACTACTTTGTTCTTCCTTCCTTCAGTTTTCCTTCCACATCTTTCACTTTTCTTCCACACTTTCTTCCTTTTTTACCTTCTTAGGCGGCAGGGGCCAACCTTAAGTGAAAACAGGTCCTGCCTCTGCAACCACAGTTGGGGGTGGTACCTGGAAAGCGCTGGTAGAGTAAATGTGTCAGCCAAGCCTTTCTTGTTATGGGAGTTTACCTACCCCCTTGTTGGGCTCCGTGGTGGGCGCTGCACCCGGGCACCGAATCTTCTCCCAATTGTTATGGGTTCTCAAGCTAAAAAACCTTTTGGTCGGGCCCCGAAAAGGGTCCTCACCAAAATCACTATGAAAGACACGACCTCATCTCCTAGTCCTAAATTCCCCAAATATTTCCGTATTCACTCCGAAAAATGACACAGCACTCTCAAAGATGACCCCTATCTTCTTGCGAAAGTGCTAGAAAGTGCGGTCGGGAAGAACTTCAAAGCTAGAAAGATGCCCTCAGGCGACCCACTTGTGGATATTGAAACCAGACAGCAGAGTACTGCACTCCTTGCCTTGAACTCTGTGTCTGATCACAAAGTGACTCTTATGCCTCATCCTACACTGAATTATTTTCAAGGAGTTATATCCGAGGACGACCTGATCAAGAACTCCAACAATGAAATACTTCAAGGGCTCACCGATTAAGTAGTTGTAGCTGCGAGGCGCATCTTCTGGCGTCTGGATGGTCAAGAGCGGAAAACAAAACACAGTCTTGACCTTTTAGTCCACCACTATTTTTAGAGGCTTTGTAAGCTGGCTGCCTCTACTGCTGGGTTCGACTCAATGTGCGTAATTCTCGAATATGATTAAATTGCAAGAGGTTTGGCCGTGGTTCCCAGCATTGCCATGGTAAAGTTACACGTGCAAAATGTGCCAAGACTGACCACCCCACAGACACTTGCACCAACGACGCACACTGTGCAAACTGTAGTGATCCCCACCATGCTTACTCTCGATCCAGCAGGACGTGGAAGGAAGAGAAGGAGCTACTTACACATAAGGTCAAGTAAAATATCTCCTACCCAGAAGCACGCCGTCGCTGCGCATTCTTGCGCAAGGCCAGCTATGTTCAGGTGGTGCAACGGGACCTGAACCACTGATGGTATCAGTGCCGACCCAGACGTCCTTTCTGGACTATGGGAGGCCACTGCAGTCCCCCACGCCCCAGCTGAAGATTCAACTTCCGGGGCGTTCAATCTCGGTTTTGCGGCCTGCCGACCTTCCCAGCCAGAGTGCGAACCCACGCGCTCCATTGGGGCAACAATCCCAAGCAGCACTTTGTTCATGCAATGCAATGCTGCTTCTGGCCCAGAGATGGCCATCAGGCCAATGCTTGGCCGGTGGCTGATGGCCTGCGTAAAGGCCGTGCTCCCCTTCCTTCCAGGAGTCGTCTTCCAAGGGGAAGGGTATGTTACTGAAGCGATTATAAATGCCACCATCACGCAGTTTTCCCCAGATCTCTGGACGACTCCCCAATAGGTGCAAACCGTGGTGGAATAATAACTGCACCCGAACACGCAAGACGCAAGACAAGGCGTGGTGCATCTTTAGACGATATCCTACTTCACAAAATTTGCTTGAATTCACGAAGAGCGAAATCTGGCTAAACGCGAAGGTAAGCTAAAGGCAGTTCCTGGATAAAGTATGTCACACTTTTTGAGTAGTTCTGTTTCTTCAAAGGAAGTGTGGGATCGGCTTAGGAAGATCAGAAGAGGCTATCGTTCTTTCAGGATACCCCCTTTTTATAAGCAACATTCCTGAAGAAACAAGCAAATGTTCTTGGTGAACACGTCCAGGAAGTCTCTAATTCAGCAAATTATAGTAAACCCTTTAAGAAATTTACATCAGCAGCAGAAAAACAAGCAATTTTTTCCTCTGGTGCTCAGGGTGTCCCATATAATTAAGCCATTTAAGCCTGCATTGAACTGAATACAAAACACCCTGCGCTCTTCCTTTAGAGGGACGATCTTTCTGTTGCAGCATCAGACCGTCCAAGTGTTGATTCCAGCTTGTGGGACAGCTGAATATTTATTTTCCCATCGTACGCGCCAGCACTTCGCTGGTCCCCTTCATGTAGGGAACACATATGCGGATGTGTTGGTGGAACCGCGTACTGTTCTATGGCTAAACATGTCAACGATTGCGATCTTGACGCAGAGCAACACGAGAGATGAAACTGCTGGTGTAGCCGTTCTTATTTAAATCGATGACTGTTATATCTTCGTTTTTCCGGCCCCTCTCTGATGAGCAGATGCTTTTTGCTCTGGACAGCAGGGTCGTGACCACCGAAGCCTTGTGAGTAATTGGATGGTTTGAGTCAAACCGGAGGTAACGTCTTGTGCGAGTTGGCTTTCTATATACTGTAAAACCCACGACCTCGCCTCGCCTGTTCATAAGCACACCCAGAAACGCCAAGGTGTTGTCCTTCTCACGTTCCACCGTGATTTGGATGGCCTGTATATTGGATGTAAACGTTGCTCGCTCTATCTCTAGGCTTAGAACACACCTTGATTTTACAAGGGCCTGTCGGGTCTCGCGCGTGGTTCCACCAGGCCGTTGACTCAAACGCCAAGTCCACGCGCGTGAGGAACGCAAGATGCTCGATCAGGCAGAGCAGCGGTTGATGAAAGCCCGAATTCACGAGTGCCAAGACACCATCGAAAAGAAAGAACTAGACTTGTTTTTTATTCGTCGCCAACTCGAACCACCGTATCCCGGCCTTCTTACGATCTCTGCAATCCTTTGCCGAAACGTTGCCACGACCTCAGCAGAAAAACAACCAGCATCTCAGAAAGAGAAGTTTTCAAAGCTGAAGAAGAAAGCCGATGAAAGATTAAGCGCCGACACCACCAGGTTTGTCAGGAACCTCTGTCTCCAGGCAATTATCTTCATGTGAAGCTGCTGTCCTAACAAAAAGTCACGGCTTTAACACGACCACGACAAAGACGCCTCTAAGATAGTTGCGACCGTAGGAGATGGCACGTGCACCTGAACACAAGCGCTCAGTAACGGGTCCGACAAAAAGTGATCCGCATTTTATCCCAAATTCCAGAACGCCCTCAACACCTACCAAGGGAAGAGGCAACAGCCCTCCGTGTGCTCTGAAATGACACGACGATCGTGCTCTTACTAGTGGATAAGGGTAACGCAACGGTCGTCCTAGACCAAGATGACTACAAGCTCAAGCTTCGGATTCTCTTTGATTGTTCTGCTTTTATAAAACTCAAAAAAGACCCTACGACACAGATCCAGAAAAGAACGAACAAGATCCTCGCCGAATTCTTCAAAAAAAAGCACCGAATCGAGAAACCTCTACCTACAGCTGATATGCAGAGATGGTTCTGCACCTAGATTATTTGGGCTCCTTAAGATCCATAAGCCCAACATTCCTCTCCGGCCCATCATAGACTTCACGACCTCGCCGCTTCGAGCGCTCTCACGCTTCAAGCGCTCTCCAACTGTATTCATCACACACTCTCTCCCCTTATTGAAAAAGCGCCTACCTATGTGAAAAGCTCGGGCCATTTCGTGGAGCTTGTTTCGGAACTCAAGGTTACCGCCGATAAGAGACTGGTATCCGTTGACGTGATTTCATTGTTCACAAGCGTTCCTGTTCGCCTGGCAATCGACATGGCTAAAGACGCACTCGGGAAACAAGCAAACATTGAAAAACGTTCACAATTCTCTGTGTGCGAAATGCGAGCGCAGCTCTTGAGGAGGAGGAGGGAGGGTACGGAAGGTAGGGTATGCCCCTCCTCCTCTTTCGTATCTCTCTCCTCCTCTCGTGCTCCTCCTCCTCCGTTTCCTCCTGCTCTCCACCTCCCGTTTGATTTCCCGCTAAATTTAGCGAAACTGTTTCCGGCTAAATTTAGCATAAGATTTAGCGAAAATTTTCCATCTAAATTTAGCGGTAAATTTTCCGTTAAATTTTCCCGCTAATTTAGCAGGAAACTTTTCCCGCTAAATTCAGCGAAAATTTTTCCGCTAGATTTAGCAGAAAATTTAGCGGATTACGGTAAGCCCCCTAAATTTAGCGGGGAAATTGACATCACGTGACCTGAACACTATTCAGTTTCCCGCCTAGATTTAGCAGGGCAAAATGACGTCACATGACTTCCTGTCACATCACCCATGATCAATTCAGATTCTTCGCTAAATTTGGCGGGAAAATTGACGTCACGTAGACCTCGACACCAAGTCCACTTCTCGCTAAATTTAGTGGGGCGGTTACGCCGATCGCGATGCCGACGCCAACTGCGACGCCGCGAAATGCGGAAACGGGCGCCTAAGAGCTGCGCTCTAAAAACCTGAATGAAATGACCAGCCGCAGCGTCGATGAACTGTTCCGCCTCCTTGGGTTATGCCTTAGCAGCACTTACGACAGCTGTGAAGGTGAGTTTTATAGTCATACCAGCGGAGCCGCCATGGGTGCGTCGATCTCGGTCAGCACAGCAAATCTGACGATGGAGGCCATTGGACTGAAGGGCACTGCAGTCCTCGCCACAAGCCCCAAAGTGTTCTTGAGCTACGTCGACAAATATCTTCTGTGTCATACAGAAGTCAGAAGTAGACAACCTTCCAACGCATCTAAACACCATCGAGCCAAGGCCATCCAATTCACAGTGGAACGTGAGAAGGACGACACCTTGGCGTTTTTGGATGTGCTGATGAAGAGGCAAGGCGAGGAACTGGTTTTGCACAGTATATAAAAAGCCAACTCACACAAGATGTTACCTCCGGTTTGACTCAAACCACCCAATGTATCACAAGGCTTCGGTGGTCACGACCCTGCTGTCAAGAGCAAGCAACATCTGCTCATAAAGACGGACTGGAAAAACGAAGAAAAACAGTCATCACCGATATAAAGAACGACTGCACCAGCAGCTTCATTTCTCCGTGTTGCTCGGCGTCAAGATCGCAATCGTCGACACCTTCAGCCACGGAATCGCTACGCGCGCTCCGCCCACACACTCTCAGACGATCGAACTAAATTTTGGGTTGCGTTATGTGAAACAACAAGTGTGAGGCGATATTCTCTTTTTTCTTTTAGAGATTCGCATGTTTCCTACATGTAGGAGACTAGCGATGAGCTGGGGCGTACGCTGGCAAAAGAAAGTATTGATGTGTCCCCCAAACTGGCATATAACAATTGGCACTACGATACCGCGACCGAGCGATTGTCCCTTTAAAGTAAAAGCGCAGGGCCTTTGTAAATTCAACTCTATCCGCAGAGTGCACTGTCACTTACGTCGGCGAAACAAAGCACTTCCCAGCGAAACAAAGAACTTCCACGCAGAAACGATGTGTGCAAATTCGACCGCGAGCGCAGCTGTTTATGGGCTGACCGGAAGGCCAGCGCTTCCTCGATAAGCGCGACACCACATCCACAAAAAGTTGGTCTGGTTTCCGTCAGCGACAAACCGGTCGCTGGCTATGGCTTACCGGCGTGAGCTGATTGGCGCTGTGCTGGCCTGTTTATCAACGAACAATAACTAACAAAGGCGTGGGAACATCAGCGTGAAAGCGGCTGATGCGTTATCAATGGTGTGGAACTGACCAGTTTGCAACGTCGATTTCGTGCTGGGTTGTCTGGTGACCTTTGCATTCTGTTCTGGTTTTTGGTGTTGCCGACACTCTTTTGAGCCGGTTCTTCGCCGATGAATTCTTTATCGCTCTTCCTGGCGATGCCAGCAAAACCGTGGTCATTATCAAACTGGTGAAGACAAATCTTATTTGATGCCACCGGTGATGCAACCTGCAGCAAGTGCTATAAAGCCTGTGAAGTGGTAACGTTTATTTATGGTGCTCGTTGCATTACTGGCAAAGTTAATTAACGGCGCAAAAACTGGATGCTGGCAGCGGCGGGCTGACCTGTTATTGAACCTGCGCCCGTCAGTCAGGCCGTTCAACATCCGTTACCGTCGAAATGGACTTCCGTAAAGGCGCGCCGCCGTATGCGGCAAAGATGACAACTGAAGGTGCTCGGCAATACCTCTCCCCTGCTGGTGCGTATCGGCGCTGGAAGTGGAAGAGCGAAGTGCTCTCATGCCGATGGTGTTATAAACTGGCAGTGCCGACTAATAAAGATGGGTGAATTTCGTCTGAAACCAGTGCTGGCTGCTGCCGCTGGCCAGCTCTGGCAGGACTGGCAGTGTCCCGGTGAAATTGCGGCACTACTGCTTCCAAATCTCCGGAAGGAGAGTGGGGAAGATTCAGATTGGTGCCATTTAGCAGTATCAGGGATATCAGGCAATGGTGCTGTGGGGCTGTGTTGGATAAACTTTAGCGGAGAACAAAGATATCTATAGTGCTGGATGGATTCACTCCGGCAGCCTCTCTTACGTTGACTCCGGTATGGAAGGGGATGCTCAGTATCGCCTGTTGTCGATGTGATTTAAGTATTGAACGATGCAGAATGAACCCGGATGCAGCAATTGTTCTCTGTATGGCATTGAGTATGCTTACCGTCGTGCGGCGGGCTGGCTATGTATTCTGAGTCGGATAACCCGGTGAATGACGTCGTTTGGGGCGGGTGCGGGTCACCGTTAACCTGCTGACTGCCGATCTGCAATCGATCGTCACCCGTACCGTTGAAGATGGAAGGTCTGATGAAGGTACTCTGCCGGGCAATCTGCGGGACGTGACATTTTTCTTCTCCGCGTCTTATTGATGGTGTGGATGGAGGCCGTCTTCTGGCTGCGTCGTCTATCCTGATGACAGCCACTGGTTGATCGAAATTTTAACGTCAGTATTGGTGTCAGTCACCTGCTATCGCCTTGTGGAAGCCCGACTCAGGCGTGGTAGCCGATGAAAGTCTGGGTAATCTGGCACTGGATCGGTGCCAGTATTAACGCCAGTCCCTCGTTTGCCGTGGTGGTTGAGTGGACGGTATGCTGCAGAACAGGTAATGATATGAGTTCTGGAAGGAAATACCGCAGGCGAAGGTGAGAACATACCGTTGTTGCTGACGCTGGTAAAACCATATGGTTTCTGGAAGGTGGCTATGCCGCCGCGTGGGGCATTATCTTGACGGCAAAACAACATTTGAAGCCGTCTGGAAACATCTGAATGGGTATTCTTCATTCTTCTCACCTGAACAGGTTGATGCAGCGTAAGTCGGTGTCTGAAGTTTAAATTCGTCGTTGTTCGATCCGTGTTCTCTACAGGCTTGTCATTCGCGGCTGCGGTAATCCCTATGCTGTTGGTATTCTTTTTTGAAGGTTTATGCCGGTGTTTACCTGAATATGGCCGGATGAAACCAAAATCAGATATGTACCGTCGGATGGATGCTGTCAGGTGATTCAATGTACAACTGGTCGGGGAGATTTTCCAGCAACACTGACGACACGATGCTCATTCTCATCATTCGTTGTGATGCAGATAATCATTGTTTATTACTGGACTCAACATCGCATTTAAATTTAAGCCAGCGTTGTCGTGAATCGTCTGCGTAATGTGTCTCGTGCGGTTTATCGCTGTTAAAGGTTGCTGGCAAATTCAGAAGATGCTGGAAAACGCTGTAGGTACGCCGTTCAGGTGGTAAAAGTCTATTCAGGACAAGATCAGCTATGTCTGATAACAACGGTTGCGAAGAGTGCTGCTGCAACCGCTGAAGTCTTATTCTGCTCTGTGAAGCCGGTTACTGGAAAATCAGACCTTGTGGCGATACCAGCCTTTATTGCCAGGCCAGGGCTGGTGCTGGAAATCTCGATGCTCTGGACTTTTTTTGCTGGCAAAATACCAGACCGTTGAAATTGAATGATCAAAACATTGTGGAAGACGAATTCTTCAGGAAGGCCTGTGGCGTTACAACACCCGTTGCTCGGACATTCAGGGCGTTGATGCCGAAGTGGTAATGATTCATTTCGGGCTGGTGGGTATTGCCAGGGTGGTGATATTGGCGTTTCGTCTGGAGTTTGCCGTTCTGCGAATGGTTGATGGGTAGTGTTCAGGAAGTCTGATTGATTTGAAGAGCGTTCTGATTATCTTGCCAGGGTAAAATTAACTGAACAACGCTAAAGCGCATGGTGATGCTGTTGCTCTGTGAAAAAGTCTGTCAGTCAGGATTGGCGACCCTCTTATGATTCAGGCGAGTTATTGTTGATGAACTGGTGCGTGTATATCGTGGGGTCCAAAGATATCGCCATTCAATACCCAAATGATGCGGGTCATTTGAGCATCCGGCCGTGCGTTTGCTTTGGTGGATCGTGATTTTGGGAAGGACTACATCCTTGTTCAACCGTACAACCTATCTATCATTTTGATTCGATTACTCATTGGGGGGCTATTGAGCCTCTCTCATCAGTTTAAGCGTCATTGTTGATTGCGTTGTTTTATGGTAATTAGGGACATTATTGTTGCTCAAAGTGGAAAATTGATATGGATCTGTGATTCTGGGGCGGTAAGTGTTTGCGTGAAGAGTGCCATCCACATTTAACGAACAAAGATTGAATATGGAGAAGACGGTTTCATATCCCGTCCTTTCAGCCAGTCATCTGATGGTAAAACCCTTGTCCAGCTTTGCTGACGGGCAGACACCGTTCATGACGGATGATGGCTGGGATTTCTCTACGTTGGTCAGTTCCGTGGGGACTGATGCCACAGAAGGCGAGATCAGGTGTATCCTGTGGAAATGTGTTCACATCAACCGTGGAATCATTACGGTGTTAACCAATCGGTATATCATTCCGTGTATGGGCTACATTTGCCGTAGTTTAAAGGTAAACGCAAACAAGGGCGTTAAAAATCACTGCTTTATGGAAAGATTTGGCTGGATAAAGTTAAACGCTCAAGGCTAACAAATGCTATACCCGGCAGCTGGAGGTGCTCTATTAATTACAAAAAAACTGAAGTGTTGCGCGTGAAGGTCACTCGACGATGTCAGTCTGCTGGATGACCTTATTTATTCGCGATTACTGCATTAACGTATTTACCTGCGGTTAACCTTGATAAAACGTCGCCTGCTGGACATTATTCAGTTGTTTTGGTGAAACCGCTGGAAATTTGTCGAAATCTGCTGACCTGGCGTGTTTCTCTGGTATGTTGACAGTCCTCGCCACAGATGATTTCTGTCGACGGTATATATTCTGGCAAGGACGTTGGCGAACACTGGTTATTGCTTAAGTTTCTCCACTGGCAGCAGGTGGTGAAATCCAGTTGGCTACTTTAATCATGGTCTCAACTGGTTAGTCGAATTTTTGATTCTGTTGATGTTATCATTATTTAAAGTCGCGTGAGTTGTTTGCGGAAGGTGTCGCCAACAACAACGCTGCCGAAACCAATCTCCACCTTTCTGCTGGCAATAACTATTTGCCGTAACCAGCACTCACGGTTGAGCTTCTCTGTCACGTCGCTGAAGAGATTATTTTAAGGTGCCGCAGAAGATCGTGGGTTATTGAACAGGTAAGTCTGAACTGTTGACCGCGTCACCAACCTCTGTTCGCGTCGTTACGCATTTGAAACCATCCGTTGTCTGGTGGAAAATATTGATGGTAACCTGTTTGATGGATATCTCGGCGCAATTCTATGAGCTGGATAACCCGAGTTATGTGGGCGAGTTGGCGGAGATGAACTGGACGAGCAGTCTGGTTCTGGCAATACTTATACGTTGCTGATGCCTTCTCGACCTTATTACTATCCAGCCTTTACTCTCTCCGTCTGGGCTGGCGGCGGTGTGGTTGCTCGTTTGCTGGCGCCGCTGCGGGCAAACATCGTCCGTGGGATGCGTGCTGGCACCGGTGGCAAACTTATGATAACCGTGGTCGTCTGCCGCGAAGACGCTGGTTACCTGCTGGCGTGGAACGTCGATAAACTGACCTTTATCGACCATTGATACAACCTATCTGGATGTGACCGTGAAACCTTTCGGTGCTCGACCTTCTGATTGCTGGTGAGGGGGATGCGTCCCACTCAGGCGTGAAGATTTATGCCTGATATATTTGCCGATGAACGCCGGATCTGTATCCCTAAAATCTGACCGTGAAGGTTGCCTCGAGATCGTTTCCAGTTCAGTATGTGGGCTTCTGATGGTGCTCCGGAAACCATTACGTCTGCGCTGGGTAATCTCTACGCTGAAGTCGTGATGATGAGTCGACGACGGCGAACAATACCGCCAGCGAATATTTTCTCTGTGTTACGGTCGTCGTTCAGGACTCGGTTGGCTGCGGCGTGGTGGTTTATCGTCTTTATCGCCTGTATCAATGCGCTGCTGATATTAGGCAACCTGTTTGATGAATGGAAGTGGAACTGCGTATTCTCTGCAAGGCCTGGTAGCCCAGTCTCTACAGCCAGCGTGATGGTGAAGTTTTTAACCGGAACGGTGCTGGGTGGGCGGTAAAGGTTACAATTGGTGAATCCACTCCAGCAGTGGGGCGTAATAAACAAAGTATTTTTGTGTGGCTGATACCAGCGATGACGTGATATCGGTAACATCCTGCCGTGTTGTTTATCTGCAATTCAGGTTTTCTGGCGTAATGAAACCATTATTGGTGAAAATGGGGCGGACATCAGCATTTATCAAAGTCGGCCTGCCTGCGGTGATCGTCAGGCTCTGACTTCGATGGTTGTTGTCATTACGCCAGAATGATAACGTCAAAAACAGGTTTACGGCCATCGCCAGTCGATGATGTTGTTCTGTGGAATTCCCGGTTGTGAAATCAATTTCCTCTTATCTTCAGGAAAGTTCGATGAATGGTGATACATTCCCCAAAGAAAAAACCAAAGACTATGTGGGTGCCTCTTTCATTCCAGACCTTAAATCTTCTTTATTCTCGGCGGGTGTGACCGCTGGCCGTGAAACTGGCTGCGTGCAGTGTTGCCAATTAAGACCGTTCTGTTCTCTGCAGGTTCGCAGTTGGGGATGCTCTATCGCCGAAGTCCGCCGACGAACTCTCCGTATTCTGCTGGTGCCTTATCAGCAACGGGCAGTGCTGCAAACAGCTACGCCTGAAAGAGCGAACAATGCCATCTCAACCCAAAGCAGGCGCATCGCTAAGTCCAGCTGCGTAAGGTCTCACATTAACATGTCGGGCGCAAACGCTCGCCGTTCGTGCTGTCTGCGGCAATCGTTTGAAGTTCTTTAATGCCAACCTCGTCATGGTGTGGTGATGCCGTCTTCAGGCGCGTGACGTCGCTGGTATGGGTCTGGTTGGGGCGCTCGACGGCGCTCACCAATAAATGTAATGACGTTGAAACCTCGTGGTAATGCAGGCCAGACCGGTATTTTTCTCAGGAATACGCGTGGGTACTGGAAGGCCGCCGTCCGGCAATCAGCCGTATTGTACCCAAAGACGGGCAGCGTGAGTTCCGGATTTTCGCAATATCGACCCGTCACGAATAAAGAAACCGTAATTTTCTGCGTACTCTGTATCTGGTGGCTCGCCAGACAAATCACGCTTCTCGGTTACGGTGCTGGATACCGTTAACCGTTGAGCAAATCCACTGGCGTGAACAGGACGAATCTGGCAAAGTTTATTATCTTCTTCAGTGGGGTACAGAAGGTTGTCATTGTCATTAATTTTTTAACGGATGCATTGGTTGATAGTGGACCGTTCGTCTCTGTCATTGATTATTCTTTACTCTGGAATTCATTTTGTTTCTTTACCTGTTATGATTCTTGTTCGTCATTGTCAAAATGGCGACGGAAGATTACTGTAAATGGATAAACTGTTGGCTGATCCCATTCGCGCTTATGAATGCAAAATCTGCATTTCTGATTGGTTGAAAAATTCTGGCCTGCTATTATTATGCTGATTTCATTGCTATATAGATAATGAGCAACAGATAATCGGTAAATTATCTCACAATATGTTTACTGGAAGAAACACTGGCACTATATGTTTAACTGGCTGAATATTACTGGGACGGCTTTTTCATTTCATGTGCTCGACAAGAAGAACCTCGATGAACAATGATAATTAATAATGAGTTAGCGCAGGCCGGGTTTGAATGTCGTCGCTGGAAAATCGCCGTCTGGTTGACCTAATATTCTTCGACAAGGTCATTATTTTATGTGCTGTTTAAAACATTCAGTAACGCTGCCCTGATTCTCAATTACGTTCGTCAGTTGATGAAGTTCAGAAAAACCGGGCTTTTTCGCCTTAATTACCTTTGCCTGGTTATGACACCAATAAAAAAAGCACTATCCGCTGTCAATATGCAGGTGGCAAATTTTGCTGTACAAAATTGCTGGTCAGAAAGTGCATTTTTATTCCAGTGGGCATCGTTCCGTGCTTTGTTGAAGGCGTCTGTTCCCGCCTCTCGACGCGTTTTTCCCTGGCCTGGCAGTACAGGTGGCGCTGTTATTCGTCTGTTTGACCTCTGCATTGCGTAAATGCTAAACAGCCTCTGACCTGAACTGGTATTTGCGGTCACGTTGAATGGTCAGTCTCGCCCAATGATCTTCTTATCATCGATGCCCAAAACCCAAACCAATGTTGTTCATTAATAATCTGGGTTTGTCTGATTTTCCCCTCTGACCTGCTCGTCGGTGTAATTTAATGAATTCGTTCAATAAGGGGGAGACCGGAGATTATAAATTTAGTTGTTTCTCGACCTGAGCCGGACATTACCTGATAAACGTGGTGAAGTGCATTTTACCGTTGAACACGCTATCCAGGTTACCACGACAAGCCCCGCCATCTCGACTTTAGTACAACCGGATATATAAGGTTTCATGCGTTGGTTATTTTGCGGGTTTCATTGTTGCTCAGGACAAACATGTTTCTTTTTTTCGCCTTATTTTATTTTGCATATTGAAAGATTCTTCTTTAAGTAATCTATAATATCTTGGTGGCATCGCCTTGCTGAATATATAGTAGAGATAATATTTGTCTCGTTTAAGATCAGCCCACAACCGCCAATTCTTGCTCTTACCACACCTCGGTGACAATACTCCATCAAACGTTTGGCTTTTAGTAATACCAAAGGTGCCATTGTTGTACAGTGGTTTCAAACCCCAATGATGTTTAGCGTCATAAAAGACAGATGGAATGTTGGAACAATTATTTTTTAAGATATTGCGATGAACTACTACTGTTCAATAAAAATGTTTAACAAATTATAAAATACTTGCTAAATTAAGTTCTGGTTTATCCATCAACAACATTGGTAACATGAAGTATGGCAACAACCACTAGACA